>VDFB02010678.1:0-26495 GCA_007258455.2 Sequoia sempervirens | reverse complement strand
TTTGAATGACCCTTGGGAAATGTGAAACAACATAATTTCAATGAAATCATGTCAATTTCAAGGTGCTCCTACACCATAAACTGGCCTTAGGAATGTGCCAAGTAGTTCTAGGATGGAACATGATACAAACACAGGATCAAGCCATAATGTAGACATGAATGGATGTCAGAAGGGTCAATGGAATGCGATGGATGAATGATGCAAAACAAGTGTAGAGATCATGGTGGATGGAAAGTTCTTATTTACACGAGGTGCCTATTTTCCAGGTTTTCACCAAAGTACTTGCCCAAAGCACCACCGAAGTGGTTTTCACTAGAGGATGATTATTTTCTTTACTGTTTTCAATCCTTTTTCTATTTTTTTTTTATATTTTTTAATTTTTTTGGATTTTTTGGATTTAGACCTTGCAATTTTAGGCATAATTTTTTTTAAGATGAGAGCTATTGATAGGTTTGTATAGAGGCTCACCTTCGGGTGTAGATAGTTGATATGCTCCTGATTTATAACTTGTCATGATGATGAAGGGTCCCAACCAATTAGGTTCAAATTTTCCCTTGTTGTCTAGATTTGCTACATTCTTCTAATTTTATTTTAACACAAGCTCTCCAACTTGAAATGATAGAATCTCAATTTTCTTATTATAGCTCCTTTTGAGACAATTTTTATAGACCTGCAAGTGGTTCAAAGCACCCATTCGTTGCTCATCCAGTAGTTCTAGCTTGTTCAACCATTACACCCGATATTCTTCATCATTAATGAGATTTTGCAATGATATTCTTAAGGATGGGAGCTCAATCTTAATGGGAAGGATTACTTTTGATCCATAGACTAGGGAGAAAGGGGTTGCACCTATAGGCGTGCAGATACTCATTCGGTAGGCCCATAAGGCAAGATTTAGCTATAGGTGCCAATCATGACCAGCTTCATTGACTATTTTCTTTAGGATTTTCAAGATGGTTTTATTGGTAGCCTCAACTTGGTCATTACCTTGGGGGTAATATGGGGTGGAGAAGCGATGTTGGATATTGAATTTTTGGCATAGCTCTCAAACATACTGGTTCTTAAAAGGTGTCCTGTTGTCTGAAATAAGGGCTTGTGGGACACCATAGCAGCAAATGAGGTAGTCCAAGATGAATTTGGAGATCTGCTTCCCTATGATGTAGATCATTGGGATGACCTCTCCCCCCTTTGTAAAGTACTTTGTTGAGGTGATAATGAACTTGTGTCCATTAGATGAGGTGGGGGTGATTTTTCCAATGAGATCAAGCCCCCATTGTGAAAAGAGCCAAAGTGTTATAATCGGTTGGAGCTCCTGAGCTAGTGCATGGATGAGGTCCCCATGTTGTTGACATTACAAACATCTTTAGACATAATCATGAGCTTCCTTCTCCATTGTAGGCTAGTAATACCCAGTCCTCAACAGTTTCTTGGCCAAGGTCATAACACTAGAATGCAAACCAAAAATACCATCATGTACCTCAATTAAAGTAGTCAAAGCTTCCTTGGGTTTAAGGCATCGTAAAAGGGTTCCTTCAATACTTCTATGGTACAAGGTGTCACCTAAAATAATGAAACAGGTTGACTTCTTAATAAAGGTTCTTTTGAGTTTTGGGGTGATATCGGTGGGGCGAAATCCTATTTTCAGCTAAGTGAATATTTCATGGTTCCAAGGATCACCAAGACCAACGATTTCACACATGAACTCAAAATATGGTACCTCAAAAACTGGTACGAGAAGCTAATCTACCAGAAATTCATGTTTATGGACATTGCATGGGATATCTAGTAATGATCTGATTGTTGCCATAACATCAACTGCTCTATTGTTTTCCCTTAATATTTGCTCAAATGTGATGTCGATAAAGAATTTCTCGAGACTCTCCACCAGTTTCTTATATGGGGTAAGCTTTTCATCATTTGTTTGGTATTCATCGTTGACTTGATTGATGATTAGCTGTGATTCCCCATAGACCTTAAGTGCCATAATTTTCCACTATACTATAATTCTGAGTCCTATGACAAGGGCCTTGTACTTGGCAATAATATTCGTCCATGAAAAAAGATAACTTATATGACTTCAGGATGCATTATCTTTGTGGTGTGATGAAAAAGACTCCTACTCCTGACCCATGTTGAGTATACAACCTGTCGAAGTATACCTTCCAATGATTTTCTGCACTAAGATTGAAAATGGACTCATCTAGAAATTTGATACTAGTGGGGTTCTCTGAATATATAGGTGCCTCTGCTAATTGATCTGCAATGACCTGTCCCTTGATGGCTTTCAATTCTATGTATTCAATGTCATATTCTATTAAGATCATGACCCACTTAGCCATTCACCATGTGAGCGTTGCTTTAGAAAGTAGATATTTTAGAGGGTCTATCTTGGCGATGAGCTTTATTTGATGAGCAAGCATGTATTGTCTAAATTTTTGTATAACAAACACTACTACAAACAAGATTTTTTGATGAATGTATAGTTTAACTTGTGTCCCACCATGGTTCTACTAATATAGTAAATGGCTCTTTCCTTCCCTGTTTCATCATGTTGAGCTAAGAGAGCTCCAAGTGTTGTTGTTGTTGCTAATATGTAAAGGATGAGTAGTTTGTTTTGGATCGGTGGCATGAGAATTAGTGGCATTAGCAAGTATTCTTTGATTTTATTGAATGCCTAATCACACTTCTCTCCCACTTGTATTCTACCCCCTTGTGGGGTAGATGAGAATATGGGATGCTATTATTTGCTATTTGTGCTATGAATTTGTGACTGGATTGAAGTCTTCCTTGTAGACCCCTTAATTGTTTCAGTGTTCTTGGTGCTTCCATGTCAAGGATTGTTTTGACTTTTGTAGGGTCTATCTTGATTCCCCTCATTGATACAATATACCCTAGAATTTTTCTTGATTGCACACCAAATACATATTTCTTAGGATTGAGTCATACCTTATATTCTTCTAGTCTGTCAAAGATAGATCCTAGTGCTACTATGTGGTCTCAAGGATTTCTTGATTTGGCTAGTATGTCATCCACATAGTCTTCTACATATTTATGAATCATGTCATGGAAAATCACCATCATAGCTCTTTGGTATTTAGCTCCAGCATTCTTTAACCGAAATAGCATCATGTTCCAATAGTAAGTGCCCCATGGACAAGTAAAGGTTGTCTTATGTTGATCATATTTGGCTATCATAATCTAATTGTACCCTAAAAATCCATCCCTCAATGATAACATTATGTGCCTTGATATTAGATCTACAATCATGTCTATGTTGGGAAGAGGAAAATCATCCTTAGGGCATGCTTTGTTTAGGTCCTTGAAGTTTGTGCAGATGCGAATGCCCCCGGTGGGCTTATAAATAGGTACAAGGTTGGAAACCCATTCCGCATAGTCAATTGGTCATATGAAGCCAACGTTAAGGAGTTTTTTCAATTCAAATTTGACTAATAATGCAATTTGTGGGTGCATCTTTCTTAGCTTCTATCTTATTGGTTTCGCCCCTAGATAGACCGCTAGATGATGAACCACTACCTTTGGATCAAAAGTGGGCGTGTCAGCATAATTCCATGCAAAATTTAGTTTCCTTTCTTTGAGAAATGCAGCCAAAATTTCTTCTTCCTTGGTCAAAAGTGACTCTGCATAGAAAGTGATGTGTGGCATCTCTTCAGTTCCCAAATTGATTGGGTTGCATTTTTCTGCCAGTACTGTTGATTTTTCCTAATGGATAACACTAAGGGGAAGATTGAATCCTTCATCCTTTGGCACCTCAGAGTGGTTTTCACCATTGGATACATCCTTTATTATTACTATTTTGTGATCAAAAAGTGCCACAAGGTGGTTTTCACTTAAAGACCTAGACATTACTCTTAAATTTTCAATTTTATGACTAAGAGATTCAATCATTTCCCCATAGTGTGCATGTGTGTCCAACTTAATATCAAACCCTGCTTTATGATCTCCATATGGTAGAGTGTCTCATAGTCCCATGAATTTCAAGAGAGCCTCATCATTTTTGAATGTGTCTAAGATTGGCGGTCCTCATTGGTCACAGTCTATCAGTTGGGGGTAGACAAGCTTTAATTCAGTGGTTTGGTTACTCGGATCAAAAGACATGGTAGCGATCATAAAAATTGAGAAATCCTAAAAGGACATAGGTAGGTTAGTGATGGGATCATCGTCACACACATTAGTTATATCGAAGCTATAGTTATCTAGAGGTAGACCCGTGGATACCGGTAGGTGAGGAAGAGCTTTGACTTTTTTAATATGGGTACCTTTGCCAAGAATGGTTATCTTTGTAGCAGTACATCTAAGGCTGAGATTCTTCATGCACTTCTCAGGAATAATAGGTTCTAATAGGCCATTGTAATTTTTCCCAAGCTTCTCATTTTTGTTGTAGCCCCATCCATGCATTAATCAAAGACCTTTGTTGCTTTCCTCCATGGGGAGATCTAGTACAGGTCTTTCACCTTGATACAACAAGCTTGATACATCTTTCTAATCTACCACCTCTTTACTTAGGTCTCCCCATTTTCTGAAGGTGGTAGGTTCTGCTTTGAAGGTCTAAGATGTTGTGTCAATTGGTTGTGGCTTTCCATAGGATCTAGGAGACTGAGGTATCCCTCCTATCATGAAGGTAGTCTTCTTCATTTTATAGTCCCCACAACTATTATCTTGGATAATAACCTTAATATCAGGGATGTCCGGAATGGAGGGTGTCTTTGTCTGAGAAGTGGAGGCTAGTGTAGATGGGTCTATATATGAAGATTTGGATCCCTCATCATTCTTTGGGACTTGGGGGATCTTATAATACTTGGCCTCCAAATTTTTGCAATAATAGAATGGTTCAGGATCACCATGGACTGTGACTTCTTGGTTTTGATAAGGGAACTTAACACATTGATGGAATGTGGATGCGGCAGCTTGCATTCCATGGATACATGGGCACCCTAGGAGGATATTGTAAGGGAGTTCAAGGGCAAGGACTTGACAAGTAGTATCCATGATTGTTTGACCTACTTGAATAGGGAGTTGAATGGAGCCTTGAGACACCCTGTCTTGATCATCATATGCCCTGATAGTGATACCTTTACCTTTCTCAATGACATCTTCAGAGAATCCCAAATTCTTTATTCGCTTGAGAGTACAAATATTGAAACTTGCACCTCCATCCAACAAGACTCGTTTGACTTTGTTCTTATGGACTAAGACTTCAAGATGGAGTGCACAGTTATGAGATGGTTGGGTTGGAATATCCTACTTAGAGAATGTTAGGAGATATGGTGTAGTGATATGTCCAACCATAGCTTGGAACTAGTCTGCATCAAGATCTATTGGGACAAAGGATGTAGCTAGTTCCTTTTCTAGGATTTCCCTATGTGCAGGTGAGATTTTTTAGTAACTCCATGATGGAGATCTGGGTGGGAGTTCTTTTCAATTGATCTAGGACATTATAATCATTAGGGATTGACTTTGGATTGGTAGCAGATTCCTTGGGTGGTTGTGATGGTCCTGGAATAGTAATTTTGTCACCACGTGTGGTGACTCCATATTTAGCTCTGGATCCTTTGATATTGACAAATGTGACCCAATCATCCAAGGATGCAACAACATGGTCGTAAACATGGTTCACATTGTTATACTTTTCCTTACCATTTTTGTTTCCTTTATTGTGAGAGGGCATCGGATTCGTGTATATTTTAAGATCTTGAATTCCTATGGGTTGTTCAATGGTTATGATATTGTCATCAATAAGATCTTGGATCAAATTCTTGAGTCTCATACAACTAGTGGCCGTATGTCCTTTTATTTTGTGAAAATGGCAGAGATGAGTTTCGTTATACCATGGTGGTTTAACCCGAGGATCTTGATAATTTTCATAAACAAGGATTTTGATGAGATTTGCTTGCACCAATTGTTGCATGACAGATTTTATTTGTTCCCCAAGTGGTGTGTACTTTTGTTTAGGGGGATATCTATTCTTTGGGGGTGGTCCCCCTTGAGTATTCAGGTTGTTGACCGCTTGATTGTTGGGTTGTCGTGATGATGGGTTGGATTGTGTGTTATTTTGGGTATTCAATTGTGGTTGATGGTATGATTGTTGTTGTGTATTTTTCCTTGGGGCACTGATAATAACTTTGGCATCAACAACACCATGGTTAGTGACATTCTTCTTCTTTTCCCACGTGTGAGGTTTGTCATTATAACTTGTTGATGGTCGATTATCCTGATATGTGGGTGTGCCCCCTTGTGCTATAAGGTATCTTTCAATGTTGAGTGCCTTGGGGATCAATTGGTCATAGGTTGTTATGCATTGTATTTTCAAATGAAAAGACAAGGTCCCTTCAAGGTTGGAGATGATAGTCCCAATTTGTTCTTTTGGCATAGCCCACTTGCTCCTATTGGCCTTGGATCACCATCGTCGTAAGAAAGAAGCAAATGTTTCTCCCTTGGCTTGTTTTAGGTTTGAAAATTCTTCCAATCTTGCGTCCATTCCTATGTTAAATGAGTAATTTTGTATGAATAAGTCCACAATTTCTTGAAACTTTTTAATTCCACGGGGAAGGCGGTATAACCATTCCATTGTTGGACCAACCAAACTTTCAGGGAAGAGCTACATTACATAAGAATCGTTGTATGCAACTTCCATACAATGCACATAGAATTCCCTAATGTGATCTTTAGGATTGCCAGTCCCACGATATTTGTCAAATTTAGGTATCTCGAATCCTTCTAGGAATGGGACCATTGCAATGCTTTTGTCAAACGGATAGGGGCACAAATTCCCTTGTGATTTTGTTGTCTTTCTCGATTATATGTCCAATACTTGTTGTGAGTCGTTTAATTTGTGCGGATAAATCACTTTGTGGATCTGGTGGTGGGATGAATGTGTTTTGGGGTGGTACAACCATTTGGGTGAGGGTTGGGATGGTTTTCATGTTCGTGTTCAAGGGAATTGTTGGCATGTTCACAGGAGGTTGTTGCAAGTTTCACTATGCAAGCAACACTTGTTGGTATGCCTGTAGTTTTTGCTATGCCAACAACATTTGTTGGTCTTGTTGTTGTTGCACCAACAATGCTTGTTGTTGGGCTTGTAGTTGAGTTGCTTGTTCTTATGCTTGGTATTGTTGCAAAGCTTGTTGATAAGCCTGTTGCTATAACAAGGCTTGTGCTTGAGCTTGTTATGCTTGATATTAAGCTTGTGAGCTTGAGCTTGTGCCTGAGCTTGAGCTTGTTGAGCAGCTTGTGCAGCTTGGGAAACTTGTGCGGCTTGTGCAGCTTGTGTCGCTTGCACAACTTGTGCTACTTGTTGTTGCAATAAGGTTTGCGCTTGCGCTTGGAATTTTTGGAGTTCCTTTTGATAGGCTTGCTGGGCTACTTGCAGTGTGATGATGTATTGATTTTCCATGTTTGGATTTGGTGGTGGAGGTGGAGGATTTGGAATGGTGCGGGATGGTGTGATGAGATTTTTTTGAGGTGCTTCAGGAGGTGCTTGTTGAGTGATGACAAGAGGTTGTGTGGTAGATGGTATGGTTGATGTGTTAGGTCCTTGGGAGAGCATGTTTTGGAGAGTTTGAGGTGTTGTAGATTGAGTAATGATTGGTTGAGATTTTTGGATTGGCGCCACTTGGTGTTGTGATATTAGTGGCATGCTAAGAGGATTTGGTATGACCGATGTGTTGATTTGGTTCATGATTGGTGGATTGATTTGACTTGATTGGTTTTGGATTGGTAATAGGGGTTGCCCTAAACCTTGATTTGGTGTGGATGTTGATTTCAAAAGAGGAAATGTTGGGAATATTGGAGGTGTGTTTCCTTGCAAAAGTGATGATTATGCATCAAAGGTTCCCCCTTGTCCAAATAAACCCACTTTTCCTTGTGATATCATGGGGAGAGAGACTTGTGTATCAAGAGAATATGTCAGTGATGTGGAAAAGGTGGATAAATTATTGGTAAATCATGGAAAATGAGTGGGACATATGAATGTTTTGGGTCTTACGGGACGGTGTTTGGCATACCCAATATGGTGTTTGCATCCAATTTTTGGTTGTTTACAAGGGGGTGTTTGAAGAGCTTGGAGCAATGAACTCCCCTTGGTGATCATGGGTTGACTTAGAGCATGAGATGATGTTGGTTGTGGGATGGGTTGAATGATGTTTTGGAAGGATGGTGTGAATGATACCAATGGCATATTATAAGAGGTTGTTCCACAATAGTGCTCACAACATAATTAGAAGGGAGTTTAGCCCCTTCCTTTTCTAATCCTAACATGTATTGTGAAGGATTGAGTCTCATCATTGTGTTGACAATCTTGTGTTTTTTAGGATTTTGGACTAGCTCCATGATTTCATCTTGAGACATCCCTTGGTAATTGTTGCTGACATCACCCACTTGGAAACCTCCCTCTTGAGGATTTTGAGGTATTATAGGAGGATTAAGTGGAAGGTCGATGGATATCATAGGGTTGAATTCTATTTCAGTTTGACTCAAATCACTTGAAGTGGATGTTTCTTTATTTTGCTCCATAATCTTCTTGTGTTGAGATCTAGTTTGGACCATAAAATAAGGATCAACTTTCAGGAATATGGGAGGTAAACCTCTAACTCCTTAGGTTGGTCTAAACTTTATGTACAAAGATTAAAATCTAGGATGTTTAAGGATCAAATGATGGTGATGAGATAAATGAAGGATGAATGATATGGATGTTTGAACTCTTAAGAACTTTGGAGGAATACTAAACTTTTAAAACTTTTGGATTTGATTTGTATAATGGACTTATAAACCCCAAGATGTTGGATGTTATCTTGGAATAAAATTGTCCACAAGTATGACAATTTAACTAAGTGTATGAGGAAGGATTCATCCACGCACACTTAGCCAAACAAGGTGATTTTGATTTTGATTTGAAGGATTACCAAAAGTCTAGAATGAATGATTTTTCCAAGGTTTTAAAAGTTGCTTGTGAGATGGGATTTGATTGATGGTATGCCAAGTGAAGGTGTTAATTTTGATCCTAGATGAACCTAGAGAGACTTTTGCTTACAAGACCTAGGTATTGAACAACATGCTATACCTCTAAAAGTTCCAACCTTATAATGTGAGATACTCAAAACATTGGAAGAGAGATGGATTTTGACAATAATAGAATGAATACAAATTTGGGTTGTCCTTTGAAGCACATTTGTAAAAGTTATAGAGCAACTTGTCTCTGACATCGTAAAGTGTTGAAAGATGTTTCTTGAGAGCTCTTGGACTAAGACGTTTATGATGATGGATAGAATTTGGTTTTGGGATTTTGATTTTGCAGGAAATCATTTGAACAAACACATGCATGGGGTCCAATTGTATTTTATCTTTGCTTAATGGATTCTTTTTACCACATCAACACTTTCTTGCTTAGCTTTTCAAACTGAATGTCTATGTATTAACTCCTTTTCATTCCACAAGGTCCATTTTGTGAAAATTAAAGAATCAAAGGCACAATTTTCCTTTGTTGACTTTGGAGAGAACAAATTGAGATATGGGCCCAAATATTTAGAAGCATCTAAGAATAGAATCCCTAGGGACAAGTAGTAATATGTGGACTCTTTCAAAGATATTTGTTCTTCCAAAGGGTTTGAAGTTTTGATGACTTTGTTGGATGTTTGTTTCAAAGTTTTGGATCCAAGAAAAGTATTTAACTGACTAAAAAATTACACAAACCGAGGATAGAAAAGACAATATTTGTTGAGTCCCCACTTGGATTTCTCCAAACATTGAGACAAAGTGAACAACTAGAGATTTGGTGACACTGGCTCCCCTCCACGACACACACTTCTTAGGACCATGAAATCTAAAAATCCTTAAAATTTGGAGATTAAAAGGATTTATTCTATTTCTACTTTGAATAGTACAAATGTGGGGTGGCTTCACAATGACCGTTCTTGCACCTACAAATAATAAGGATTTTGGCTTCTATACAAATTGGTTCTTAGTCAGGATAATCGGGGAAATAGCACCTTGTGAGCATTCAACAAGCCACTAAAGGATTTAATCAATCCTACTAGGGGCTCTTATAATATTTATAGTAGTACCCCATTCTAAAAGATACTGTATAACTAATGCCTACATACCATGAGGACTTGACAGGTTAGTCTTATGCATTTATATACTGGCCCGAGTGAAAAAACGGTTGGAGTCGCCTTCGAATTTGTCTTAGGTAGGCCCCTCTAAAGGTAACAAAAGCGAGGGAGTACACTTGTAGTTCGACTGCCCAGTTCTCATAAAGTGCAAGGAGGGAACAAACACAATGTCTCTCTCACACTAGCACGATTTGTTCAATTTTAAACCCAAACTTGAAATGTGTAGGTAATGTTTTAGACAACCAATGTCACTAGAATGCTTTGGATTCTCAAGATCGCCATGAAGCACGAGAGAAGTGCATACGCATTCGAATGACAAAAGTTGCAAAAAAGATTATAAGACAAAGCAAACACAAGTTCGTTTTAAATCCTCAAAGCAATGATGAGTTATTTTTAGAGCACCAAAAACCAAGTGTGAAGTTTGTTCAATTTTAACCCAAGATCAAAATTCTAGTAAGTTTCTAACGTTCAATTTTATTCCAACTTTAAAAAAATCAATCACTGATTAATTTAAACCCAAATTGAAATGGTTGTCCTAAAATAGAAAACAAAAGCAACAATTGGATGCTCTAGACTATTACAATAAGCATTTAAAAATTCTTTTTTCAAATTTAATGCCCAATGCTTGAACTCAAATCTGCTTTGTTATTTGTTTCTCATGCGAAAAAGACCACCATTGTTTCTTGATTCCAACCTTGCAAACATTGCAAAATAATCACAAATAATATTTATTTCAAGGATTTCATGGCTATTACAAAACTAGCACTAAAAATCAGATTTTATGCACCCCTTAAAAAATAAAAAGATTTGATGTAAATGATAAAGTGTGTATCCCTTTAAAAGAAAATCAAAAGTTGATTTAGAAAAAGTTTTCATCGACCATGAGCACCCAAGCCTAGGCATCTGTCTTGCATCTACAGGCCTGACATTCAAATCTACATATAATAAATAATAAAGCTTCCTTTTCTGACAGTCAAATCTACATATGATAATAAAGCTTATACGGAACAACAAACAACTGTTTAGATAGGATGGTGGCTTGCTTCTGCATTAACATTCAAATATGCATCCAAACTTCAAATGCAAATAAGAAAATCCAATGCAAATCATCATAAACAAGTCGCTAATCAGAAACAACTCCAAGTTTGTAAAAGCTAGTGCAACAAAATACAAGTTTATGGAAGAGGTGAATAGTGCACTGTAGAAGAAAGTTATGATTATATCATTGTGGGAGGAGGGATGACTGGGTGCCCATTATCAGGAACGCTGTCACACAACTTCAACATACTTTTTGCTTGAACCAACCCCCAGTGTTGGAATTTGCAAGGTGAGTGTAGGCTCATTTAAGTATACCACAAGAAATATTCGTAGGCTTACACAAGCCATGCACGTGTGTGAGATAATTTCATAGACCTAGGATTGGGAAATGCACATTTTACTTCCTTTGTAATGGCCCACAGGGAATGTTTGAATGTTTCAAATTGAGTGAATGATGTGTCATAAAAAACCCTTGGTAACATGTATGCAAATGCGTTAGCATAGACAAGGCATATGAACCAATCAATAGAATGGATCAAGAGATGCAGTCTCCTGAACTACAACGTTTGCAGGATATGCACAAAATAGATTTAATGAAAAGGCTTAGAAACTTAAAAAAAATACAAATAGCGGGTGTAAAAGATAAATTTCGCAACATTCTCAATCAAAGAAATGCAAACTCGTGGACTATAATGACTGCAGGATATGTTGCCTCTAAATAACTTAGCTATACGTTTTGTACTAGCAAATAAATAGCTTTGTAACTCATGAATAATAAATAAATCAACAGTTAATATTTCTAGAATGAAAGAGCATTGTAATTTTATTGCAACAAGATCACCATTTTCCTGTAGTCGGCCTTTGTAGACTTAGCCAAAGACGTTGTATAGGAAATAATTCCATTAGTAATAATCAGAAGAATTACAAATCCTGTAAGAAGCAAGCATAGCGTAATCTGTGTTACTCCCTCATAGACCAAAGCTATGAATAGTTTGAAAAAGACCACAAAAAAAACTGAATAAATGGCTTTTAGAAACTTTCAAGAAAATGCAATTGGTAGGTGTAAAACCAAATTCCATAGCCTTTGATCAACATCCATTATGCCGACATTGTGTCAAATTTCGCCAAAACTAGGGTCTCTATTAACAAAGAAAAACATGAGCTTCACAAATTCATAAATAGCAATAAAACAAGTTTCTAATAGACTCTACGTACACAGCGAAGGAGGTCTTGAGTGGTGAAATTAATATTCTATTTGGAGAAGGATGAGAATACTTTGAAGAGCACATCGAGGCCGCCTTTGTGAGCAATGACAATGGAGGTCTTGAGTGAGCGGTGGTCGTCCTCCTATAGTGGCGGTGGTAGGTCCAACTTGTAGGTGAGCACCAGAAAATGTGTGGTTCAAACCTTATATCATTTATGCAGAATATATCACCAAAATGCATTTGCCTTGTCAGAAAAAATAGTTATTGACATGTAAGACTGGAAAATCTACAAATTATCTTCTTATCGATATGACCAAAAACAAAATACTTTATAGTTAATGCCTTTAAGAGAAGAAAAATACTTTATATTCTTATCGATATGACCAAAAACAAAATACGTATTAATCAATGTTTGAACAGAAGCAAAGACTATATATTTCTATTCAATGCATACGAAATATGGAAACACAAGCGACATGCTAGATGGTGAGCTTTTTTAAACAAACATGAGCTTGGACCTCCCTCTAGTGCCATTATGTAGATGCTAAACCTGCAAGTGCTTAAATTTTGACATATATTAACATTGTTAGTCAGTTTAAACAAAGCAAATCAAACATCCCTATGAGATATTCAAACATACTTAATAATGCAAACAAAACAACAAAAGATGAAAGAAACTAATTGCAAGCAGAAAGCATATGCAAACCTTATCCCATAGTGGGAGTGGTGCTCCTTTGATGTGGAAAGGATTCCCTTTCCCACCCCCTTGATAAACTTTCAATGATGAAGATGCAAAAATGCAAGTGATGAAGATGAAAGTTCCTATAGTGCAAATGCTCAGATTGTGGATGATTTTCAAGTAGAAGTGCCTTCTATTTATAGATTGAAGGGTTGAAGAATGGAGAGATGGGAAGAATGTGAGACTAAAGGAGATTCAATAAGATTGTGACACTTGTCACAAATCTAATGGGTGAAGTTGGAGCACATTTTGGAGAATGTGCATAGTTAATGCATCTGGTTGAGGATTTGAGAGGCGTAAGAGAGATTAATGCATGTGTAAGAGGCATTAAATGAATATGGTTGAGATATTTTGGAGGGAAATTGTTTGGGAAAGAAAGTCAAATAAATGGAGTTAATGAAGGGATATTCCCTTAGAATATGCCTTTATGAGGGAAAATGAGATAATTAGTTAATTAAAAGAATTGATTTTCATGTGCAAGTGGGTGGGTTAGTCAGGGGTTTAGGTTTGACCCAGGTTGAGTCAAAAGCTAGAGAATGGGTAATTAGGATTAGGAGTTAATTAATCCATAATTAATTAACTTGGAGGGATTTGGGGGATTTGACAATTGAATTAAATGATTTGATTTATTAAACTAGATGAGAAGACTTTAGGGATTTGATTAAATATATTGATTTATTTAAAATAACCTGATGAACATTAGTGAATTAATCAAATAAATTGCTTTATTTGATTAACAAAAGAAATGATGTTAATTCGAGTGTCTATAGGGTCAA
Source organism: Sequoia sempervirens (assembly GCA_007258455.2). Lineage (NCBI taxonomy): Eukaryota > Viridiplantae > Streptophyta > Pinopsida > Cupressales > Cupressaceae > Sequoia > Sequoia sempervirens. Next base: position 12,613 of record VDFB02010678.1, on the reverse strand, counting down.
CATGGAAGATACATAGGGTGTGTCAATGTGTTGCGTCATCCCAAAAAGGAAAAGACAAGACAAATGAAAAAGATAAAAATAAAAAGCCTTTTGGGTCAACTTGGAAGAGACATAGGGTGTCTCGACGCGTTGCATCATCCCCAAAAGGAAAAATGGGATAAAAAGTGAAAGAGATGCATGACATAGAGAAGAATGAAGCTATAAATAGATGAATGTCACAAAGAGAGAGAGAACATCAAATAGGAACATCATGGGGGTCACACTATGCACATGCAATCATAAATAAAAGAAAAAGGAAATAATGCAAAAGACTAGTAAGGAAAATGCGAGTCAACCTATGAGCAAGTTATCTGCCTCCCAATCTCAGTCTGTATAAGTGGAAGGTGAACAATGCCATCTAAGGGACAATGACAAATGCATTACTAGGACAAGGCTATCAATTTCTTGTCCCCACTAAGTGCGAGACAAGAATGAGTCGAGGTAAGTGATGGGAAAGGTCATGTAATAGTGAGAATAAAATATTCTATAACTATTACATGACAAGGGTGGAAACAATATGACATTATTTCTATTCAATCCAATCAATGTTTACAGGAATAGCATATTTATCCAGTAGACTTTGTAAGGCATGGCAATCATTGGTGCTATGTCCACAAGTTCGATGGTATGCACAATTCTTTGTGTTATCTTTAGGAAATTTGACTCTTGTACGGTGTGGTAATTTTATGAGACCATGATGAAGAAGCACTTGCAATGCTTTCTCATTTTTAGATTTAGGGCAAGGAAGATGGAAGAGCTTGTTAATGTCACTAACTTCCCGAATGAAAAGAAGAAAAATATGTGGGCTCTCTTTCGCTTCTATGGTTTCATACCTTAAAGGAGAGGCTATTTCCTTACTCTTAACTCAAGAAAAAATGCCAAAATGAAAAGAAGAAAAATATGTGGGCTCTCTTTTGCTTCTAGGGTTTTGGACCTAAAAGGAGAGAGGCTATTTCCTTACTCTTCACTCAAGAACAAACCCTTGAGATTTCAATGCAAAGGAGATTGAAATCTTGCAAAGGGTTGTCCTAGGGGCTGAATGATATTGAATGAGGGGTTCACCAGCAAGTGTAAACTTGGAAAAAATAATGAAATGGAAAACACTGTGTGAAATGCAAACTAACTATAAATGACCTAATAAAGTGAGAAAAATGTAACAAAAAGTTATGAAACTAAAAGTGTGCACCTAGACGACTAAAGAAGACAAAATGGAGGTTTGGATCACTGAAAAATCTACTGTTGATGTTTATTGGGACTCATTCACCAAGTTGGGTGAATCAGTCTAGTTTTCAGGAAAATGTGCAGGAACATGTTTCAGCCAAAAGGGTATCCAGATTTGTAAAAATCTCTGTCAGGCCTATACAGTGGAACTCATTCACGAATAGTGGTGAATCAGTCAACTTCTACTTTTTTGGAAGTTCTGAACTGGATTATGTGCCTCTCGGTTTGCTCTGCTCTTTTTGATTGGTTTCCAAATCTGAAACTACAAATTTCCACCTATAGACCTTCTCCAAGATTCTATAAGGCTTGATGACAACTTTGGAAACTTTGAGGATTTGACTACTTTTCTCCAACTTGGCTTCTTGGTAAATCTGTAACCTAGCCCTGCAAATCACACACAAGAAGAGGGAAAAATGTTGTGGGGGGTTAGTGAATAGGGGTTTGCCTTGGTCAAACCCCTTGTTGGTAATTAAACCTTGAAATGAAAAAAAATATAAAAGGAGAATGATGAATGAACAAAAGATAATGTTGCAACTCACCAAACCCTTGCAATAAGGTGCTACAATTATGCTTGAAATGGCTACAATGGATGTGGTTCTTGACTCTTGCTTGAATGATGTTGATCTTGCTTGAAACACTTGCTTGGATCATGAACTCCACATCACAAATGTTGGTACAATAACAAACATGAAGAATGCAATATTTGACATGATGATTGACATTTGAAGAATGCTCTTGAATGGTTGATAATCTACCTTTGAAATGCCTTGAAAACTCTTGTGAATGCTCAAATTATGCTCTTGTGAACTCTCTTGAATGCTAGGTATGAATATGAGTGAAAGAACCTTGTATTTATACTTAATTATGCAAGAATTCCCGAAATTACAACACTACAAGCCGACACTAGATCTAGGAGAATAAAATCTCACCAGAAATTTGATTTAAATTTGAATTTTGGTCACACAAGACTCATTTGTCCATGGTGTCGAATGAGTCCCATCACACATAATAAATGGGACCAAAAATGGAAAATTCCTAGAAATGTGTGAAACTTGCATCGGGGCCAAAAAGACGTAGGTGGGACTCATTTGCCCAAGGTGGCGAATGAGTCCTAGACACTAAATCTGGGCCACACAAGTCAGGAACACTTGAATTATGATTGGTTAGTGATTGGTGTCGGGATTATCCTTGAAAAGATGCATTAAATGAGGCTTGTGGATGCAAAATAGGGCCAATTAAAGCATAAGAAAGCCCAATTATTAATGACAAGCCTAGAGGAATGTGAAAGTGTGTTACAACATTTTACAATGCTCCAAATAAGACAAGATTAATGCTGATTATGATTAAAATTATGTTTATTATGCTTAGTTAATTGATAAAACCCTAGAAAAGTGTGAAAGTGTGTTACAACACTTCACAATACTTTTGCAAGACACCATTAAATTCTATTAGTTTACAAGGGCCCAAGACTTAATGTGAATGTGTTATCCACATTACAACACAAAATCAAGGCGACATTAAGCCAAAATCCACAAGGAGGACCCAAACAAGTGTGAAAATGTCAAAGGACCCTTTTTTCGACACTACAATAGTAAAGTTATCATATGATTTAATGTCATGTTAGAGATCTATGCCTAAGCTAAGAAAGTGGCTCTAAAGGTTTTCCAAATGTAGTCTTTAATCAAGCGTTAGGCTAACAATCCCTGTATGGATACTCGTGTTCCATCTTCTCTTGTTAGCAGGGATCTTTCTTCACAATGGGGGTGTGCCTCTCTACCACTGGTGTGGACATGCTCACAATCACAACTCCAAGCATGGACATCGTGGGTATCATGGTTCTCCATTCCTAAACACCATGCATGAACTCCTTAGCCATGTGGACACTTCCTTTCAAGTATGGCCATTCAAGCTAGCCAAATAATGAAAAAATTACTTTCTTGGATCTTATCATCTCACCTATGCATGTTGCTACTTAATAAGAAGATAATGATAAGGATGATGCCATCATAGGCTAGGAGTCCATTGTTGATGGCCAGATCATCTCATATGGTTGGGGCCCTTTCTCTTATAGAGATCTCTATTCTTCTACCATTAATATAGTCTTGGAAGATTAAACAATTAGCCTTCTTATCTTATTTTATCTTTCTTTGAATCTATCATAAACTTTTTGAAGTGTGATTCCATTCTATCCATCTTTTATGTGAATTGTATATTATATTTTTAATTTTTAATATTAAAATATGACCCGCTTCATTATATTAAAAAATAATAAACAAATAAATAAAATAAGATTAAATAGGTTTTTTTTTCTTTTTTTTCTTTTGACGTAGTTTGAATTTATATAACCATCATTTTTATGTAAAGCTTATAGGTAATATTATCTCCATTAATATTTTAGACAGTGTATCTCTAGTATAAGGAAGAACAGGAAATGACCCCGCATTCAACTTAAAAGCTACAGCTAAAATTCACGAATTCGTTGAAGGCCATAGATGACCGTCAAATTTAAGCTTTAATCTGTTCGCGAGTTCTGTACGGTGATAGCAGCGCTTACAAAAGCCCAAAAAAACTGCAGAGTTCAACCAGATCCTACTTTCGTCTTTTATACAAAATAATATATACCAAAATCAGTATATTATTATTATACCAAAATTAGTATTATTATTATACGAGTAGTCCATTTTAACCAATCGTTAAAGCCAAGTAACGATAATATTTACTGCAGAAACTGCAATTGCTGAGAAGAAAAGGACATCCTGTGTCAAAATGTACAGGCTTCAAGTCTTAATTTTTTAATTAGGTTAAAAAAGTACGATGCCCACTTTAGTAATACAAACCTACGTACATACACATGTATCTCTTCACATGGTGATTTGAGTGGTGGGGAGCTGTGGTTTGTGTGAAGGCTCTTGCACTCTGCAACTGGTGCATCTACGAACAGAATGGTGAGGGGAAAGGTGCATCTGAAAAAGATACAGAACCCTGTAAATCGTCGGGTTACATTCTCCAAACGCAAGGCGGGATTGTTGAAAAAGGCCACCGAGCTTTCTGTTCTCTGCGAGGCTGAAATTGGACTTATCATTTTCTCTCCGTCGGGAAAGATGTACGAGTCTGCAAGACCCAGGTATGGAACATCCCTTTCCCTCTGGTTTATAGTCTCCAATCAATGACAAATTACTTCTTATTTTATTTCCGATGTTCGAGAATTTTTAAGATTTAAAATTCATACAAACAGATAGATACAGGATATGTTGAATAAAATTATAAAATCATCTACAAAGAACTAGAATTTTTTTTTTTATATTGTGGCTACGAGTCCTGCAGCATTAAGGGAGCACACATCTCTTACTCCTCCCTAGCACTATTTAGTACAATGAAGAAGCGAAGAAAATGAGGGTGTTTGTGTGTGTAAAACCATACTTTATTCATCCCTGTGCAGTGTGTGGTGCAAGTTGCTTTTAGATTGAGTGTTAACCTAACCAAGTTTGTACCACCATTCACAAGGCTTGTTATACTTTACCTCGTTCGTATTTAAAACCTGCATTGCCATCATTTCGCAAATGCAGAGAGTATTTTATTATGCAGTCTTAAACAAAACCTGCCAGTACCTGATATGCTCCCAGAATGAGTAGATTTAAAAAAGAAGGCGGGAAAAGTTTTATACGCTCACTTTCCTTATTTTGTTCTATTTCTTATTTTTACGTATTTCCTTATATGTTGTAGGTTATCATATTTGAATATAATATTTTTTTTTTCTGTTAAATTAATTTTCTCTGAATGCCTGATATATGCCTTTATTTATTAAGTTTGAGTGTTTAGTGGATTAAAATGGATTCACATTTTCAGATACTGTTGCAACATAATTTTGGGGTCTTTTAGATTATTTATGAGCAATAGTATGAGTTATCTAGTTTCATACACACTGAGTGGGTGGTGCAATTTTTTATTGAGTTGGAGATGGATGACATCACAATGATAGTATTATGATTTGCAATTCTCAAGAGTTTTAAGTGCTCCATCTGCATCACCATAATTATATAGGGAATGATACCTCATTGGAGACTATAGATTATAGGGGGGATTCTTGGCATGTTTGAATTTGCTGTTTACATATGTAAGTGCTAATTTTTAGTCTATCTTTATTTTTTGATCTTACAAAGGAGATTGTTAGACATATGTTCACTTTACTCATTTTGATTTATTTCGTACCATTCTATGTTTCTTCCTATATTTTATGTCTCATGTTTACTATAGTTAATCTCACACCCATTTAAAGAGTAGTTACTTGAGTGGCTGGAAGGTGATTATATCATTTCTTTGTATTTATATGTACTATTGTCTATTGATTTAATATTTCTTGAAGACATAATTTTTTTTTTGTTTGGTATATTTATACTTCTTGTTGTTCTTTTTTCATTATGAATCTTATAGTATGCTTTGCTTTCATAGTATATTGATAAACATGAATTGTGAGAGCAAGTCATGATTTCAAAAATTGTTTTGTGTGGTTCTAAGTAGATTGTCAATGTAGATCCACATGAGAGAATCCAATTATCTCATGCATATTTTTTCTAACTATAGCCAATGTTGATTACCTCTTTGAGTGATGTTCCAACTAGGAATTGAATTTAGGACCTTCCATTTGTTGCTAGAGTGCTCTGCAAATTGAGCTATTGGCCCCTTTGTGGCAACTCCATCCTTTATTTAGGTGTGGCTTATTTTCAACACTCCCTTTAAGCCACATTATAGGTTCTTGGGGCTTCCATCTTGGCTTTGATAACATTAGAGAGATTGCAATAGATAAAAGACTCACTCTTTATTCATCTAACATTTAGTACACATATAGATACAAAGAGACTCAATAACTTCTTATACACCTACTAACTAATTTGATAACTAACTATAGTTGATTGACAACTAACTAGAGATTATTAACAACAAAATGAGACTTAAAGATACCTATTGAGACATATACATTATTCAGTTATGACTTATTCTAATAGGCTTGTGAGGGAGTGTGAGAAGAAAAGGAAAGTGCTACTAGTGACAAGAGATACTACCAACACATATGACCATGAAGTTTCTATTAGTTGTGCCTTAATATTTATTGATTTTTGTATTTAATATCTATAGATTGCCACATACCATAGATTTTATTGCTAAAATTACCATGTAAAAGTTCTTTCATGTGTTGCCCAAGCTACCAATTTCTATTGATTGTGCAATATTTGACTATTTCAACCTTGGATATTTTTATGAAAAATAGAAGTGTGAAGTAATCAAATTAAAGAGTTGTCTATTATTGTTTGGATGCATTCAATCTCTATGTAGTTGGTTCTAATGGTCACTAAATAACCTCAAGTAGTCAATGGATGTAGTATTTAGAGATATTTTAATAATATGAAGTGCATGCAGATTGTTTAAAATAGCAGTTGTCTTGTACAACAATTCTTTTAACAACTTAAGGTTATTCTATTATAGTTAACCATTCAAATAATTAAAAAATATGTTGAATAGATTTACCCCTAAAATAGTGTGGCTTAATGGCGTGTTCAAGAATAGTTACATACAAACTAAAGATGGACCAATCGCAAAGTACGTTAGTAGCTCAATGGTAGAGTATCCTAGTAGAAAATGGGTGGTCATAGGTTTGAGTCCTAGCTGTCCCATGAAAAGGCTATCATTGCTATCATAGCCAAGCTAGGTTGGGAGCTATATTTTATCATTATAAAGGATTAATTGAGTGGTGAAAGTCTCTTAAAACTCAAATCATAAATGTGACAATTTCAATATATTTAAAGTAATTGTTAATAAAATGGGTACATTAATTGTATGGTGATAGTTTTTAGAAAATATAATGACCAAGGGCCTTGTTTGATAAAATATTGGTTATTTCATTTAATCATTGAGATAGTCCATTGGTGTTATTAGTGAGGAGTTTAAGATTATGTTCATTTAGTATGCTAAAAGAGTTAAATTAGGTTTTATATTGGCGCCTCTATGACATTTGTTAAGGGAATAAAATTGTAATGTCCCCTTCTCAAACCTGATCTTTCCAGTAACCATTGGCCTTTTCTTTGGGAACCCGAAGGCTAGTCGGAAGATAAAATTAGGGTTTCCTATTTTTGAGGAGGTCATTGCTCAGAGATGATGGATTCAATGGCGGATTCTTTCTGGGTTTTCAGAGAGCTTCGCAGGGGTATGTTCATCTCGACATTCAGAGCATTTTCCAGGAATTTACTATTTTTAGTAAATTCTATTTTTGGCAGCTAACAGGTTTGTCTCAGGCAGTTGACTTTCCCTTTTAGTTGACTCAAGTGGCGTATTCAGTTTCGGGCTTCAGAATGCAGTTTTGGAGAAATGAGATTATTTCACTTAAAAATAACATTATATTTTAAATGTTATTTTATGACCTTGGCCTAGTCGAATAACTTAATGTTATTTTAAAAGGTGGACTTGAAGGGTGGCGCCATCATTGAGGGTATATTAAATTTATGTTGAAATTTATCAAAGTCCAATCTAGGCTTTAAGGAGGGCGCATTTATTTAAGTGAAATATTTAATGAAATCAAAATTAATGATGCTTGGAAAAGGACGCCATTTTGTGGGATTAGGGTTTTGACTTTGGAAAAGGTGTTAGGGTTTCAAGGAAGGTCAACAGAAGCTTATAAAAGACAGCCTTGGGGTCTCATTTGGGGATCTTTTTGTCTATGCTAATGATATGCTGCCAAAATGGTTGCGGAATTGCTTCGAGGAATGAATGCCTCCTAGTCTGGGCTCGACTTCGTGCTTGAAAGACAGCACCTAGTGGAGAGGTTCGATCATTTAAGATAGATTTGTGAGTTTGCATTCGTAATTGTGCTTTGTATTCAGTTTGGTCTTGTTAAGTAAGTTTGCATATTAGAGAGTTTTCTGTATTTGCAGATTTAGCTACAGCAGATTGGGTTTTTGTTCGTAATTCAAAAAATACAAAAAAAGGCATTCTGGGTATTGCATCTATAGCATTGTCTAGGAGAGGCGAATCTTTGTTTCAAATCTCAGGTTTTATTGTGTTGTATTTAATTTTTAAAGCTAAGTCGACTTTCTCAGCTGGGCCGTACCATGTACTTGCATTGAAAATTGTGCATTATTCATTAAAGGCATTTTGAGTCTGTTTCAAGTTATTAGTTTGAGCGCCATCTTGTTAGGATTGTTGTGCAACATAAATCTTGTCAATTGAGCAAGTTACTAGGGAGTTATGAGCATTTGATTAGATCCATAGACTGCTGTTATTTCTTTTAATGAGCAGATTTGTAACAGAAAACAGAAAACAGCATCTTGATCTTTGAAAACATCTTGATTTTGGTATTCATATCCAAGATAGAAGTGATTCTCTATGATGTAATACTGATCCCTTGATTTCACAAGATATTAGCAGGCGAATACTTCTTATTCTTGTAAACTGACAGTAGTACTGGCAGTCTCTTTCATTGTTGCTCAATTTTGATTTGTAACGCTCTCTTTCATTAAAGTTGTTGTAATAGATCTACCTCCGCCCTATGGTAGCTACTTCCCATTCTGGGTGAGCAAGCACATTCTGGGTGTCGAGTAGTTTCATTTTTCAGCATTATCTCTTTCAAGCATTTGTTATTGTAATCACTCCGTCATATGGTCGCCCCTCACTCCGCATTGGATTGGGTAGCACATACTTGACGTTGAGTTCTTTTCTGCATTTAGAATAGAAGACCCTCTGACCAATGCTCGCCATCATCGACGCCATACTGGTTAGAGTTACAGCATAAGCAGTTTATTTTAGATCCTCTGACCAATGCTCGCCATCATCGGCGCCATTCTGGTTAGAGTTGCTTTCTTGCACGTTTTGGTTTTCCCCTCTAACCTTAACAGGTGCACTGCTTTGTAATCTGTTAATTGAAAAAACAAAAAAATTGGCTCGGAATATTTCAAAAATCCATAATAGCTACTAAAATAAATGAGAAGGTTTAGGCACTTAGCTTTTGGAACTATGATAAATAATTGAATATTGATGTTGTATAGATTTAACTTATTAATGGTATTGAAATCAATGCCACAATTTAGAAAATATATTGAGTTTAAAATAATCTCTAATTTCACTATGGTCTAAATTCATGTTGTGTAGGGTTGACCTTGTGCTCCAAAGTACTGACCCAATGCATAGAAATGATCTCAATCTTGTAGGATTAATTTGGATGATTCAAAGTTGTTGTAAACTATGTTACCCCTTTCTTTGATATTTTCTCATACATAATGTCTGACGATATTGTAAAATACCTTAGGGGGATTGGTGGATCACAAGGGTTGTGTTCTCCTAGGTCTCTCCCCCCTTTTAGATGAGCTTTACGATCATAGAGGAATCTCAAAGGCAAGAATCCCAAACATGTAAATATACTAGATAAATTTGATGTAGAGTAAGATTCTTTTATGTAATGTGAAATGAAATGTTCTTAGAATGATTCCTTTTTAATCCTTATGATTTTCAAATATAATTTTGGTGTTAGTAAATATATATTTAATTCATTTAGATACCACAAAGTATTAAAAATGCATGGAAATTGGTTCAAAACTAGCTCATAATGACTAGTGAAATAGGTGGGGGTTAGTAAATTTTGAATTTATTTTATTTTATTTTAGGGGTTAATTTTATTTGGTGCAAGAATGGATTTGCATGTCATAGGATTGACCCAAGATAGATAGGCATGTATGCCATTATGCAAAATGAGTGGATCAAGATTGGTGCAATAATAAGCATAATACAAGATTGAAAATGTCAATTTATAAGAAAATATGCAAAGAGGTATGGGATGTGGGGAAATATGTGTAAGTCGGGATGCAAAAATGATGATGAAATGAGCCCAAATTTGCATGTGTTAATTGTTTTAAAATATGTAATTACATTAAGATACTCCATCAAAATGATCCCAAAACTAAATTGGAATGTAAATTGGTATAAAAAATTCACTATTATATTTTTCTCAACTTTGAGGGGTATGTGAATCCTTAAATGAATAGTATTTCAAGGCTTATGAGCCCTCACAACCATTCATAAAATATAAATATTTAGATATAAAAATATGGGCTCCATGTAAAGTACTAAATCCAACTTGATCTCTTTGTGTGTTCTTCCTAGGCCTACGTGCTCAACAAGAACTTGCAAAATAGAGAAAAGATATATAATGAGCATCTTTTGTCACGCAAGTAAAAAATATGAACTTTCCTTGGAGGAGTTAATGAGGAGGACTTGGAAGAGGAGATAAAATGATCCCCACTAAGGTAGATCCTAGAGAAGAAGTTGGTGAAGGAGTCACCAATTATGTAGGAATATAGGACTCTTACTTAGAAGATACTGCATCATCTTAAATTTCACCTTCTTCTAGAGCTCCTATAGGTATTTATATTTCTTCCTGCATCATATCAATGTTTAGTTCTTCCTCTATAGCCTATTATTTTAAAAAGACAACCCATGGAGGAGGAACTAGGCCTTGTGGATGAGAAGTAGGAGGCAAAGGAATTGGTGATTGGACTAGAGGAGTAGGTGATACCTAGTTTATCTCTTGAGTTATATAGGATCTAGTTCTCACTTTTCCTTGTAAGGATGATCTTTAGCCTCTTCCTCCTCTTCATCAAAAATAGCCTACCCACCAATAATCTCACCATTCTTTTTCTTAGTCTTCCTAGGTGCTACAACATATAATGATTCCCTTTGTTTTGAAACTAGCATATGGGGCTTAGGAGGTTTATGTTGTTATGGATGAGGATTCTTGATCATGCAGAGATGTCTTAACTTCCTTTTGGTTCTTTTAATCACCACCTTAGTTTTAGCCTCAATAGAGTGATATTTTAGTTTAAACCATTCTATTCTATCCATGGGCTAATTGAAAACTGTTTTCCTATTATAGGAATGGTCGAAGATCCTTTCATCTTTATACATTATTTTAGGAACTTTCTCCAATATAAACTCCTTAAGAAGAGGGAGTTGTAACCCATAATAATCTATATGTTTTACATGTTAATCTAGGGAATTGGTTGAGAAATCTTCTATTGTAAGCTCATGCCTAAAAATCGCCTAGGGGCCCAATATTAACAAGGGGATCAAATCTATACCTTTCATCATATAAATACATTATTAGATGAGAATTTTTTTTCTCTTATATTATGGCACTCTGTATACTTGATCATGTATAATTTCCCACTTGGAGGTGAAAGAAAATAACAACCATCTGTTATTGGTAATAAACCTTTGTATTTCTAAAACTTTTCTACAAATATCTAGCTGAATGATCTTGTCACTAGGATGTCAAGGGTGTCTATAAGGTGATTTTTAAAAAACCACCCAATGTAATATAAGAAATGGTTTTAATTAGATAAATAAGTTTATGAGACCAACCATAACTTCAGTTGCCTCTAAAGGTAACCTCTTTGTATAGTTATTATCCAAATAACTTATGATAGCATAAACGAATGCATCAATCGCCCTATTATAATGTTTCCAGCTCAATTTTAATTTACCATGGGGATCTAATGATCATAAAAAATTTTTTCTCTCAACTATAGGGTGCCTACTTGATTGAAACCTAGAAAGTTAGCTTCAAAGGCTATCGAATACACCAAATATGATTTCATATGGAATAAGGTGGATTCTAATACCTCTTACAATATCTAATGTCGTGTATCACTTAGAATGACCCAATATATTCTCTTCCCTTCAAAAATTAGAAGGATGAAGGAGAACATACAAGGATAAAATCCTTACCATTAGGGAGAGAAAAGACCTTGGTGAGAAGGGTGATGGAATCCTTGAGGTCCTCTTGGAATTGAATATTATAGACGACTCATCATCTTTATTGCATACTTCCTTCTCTAAAAGAAGTTATCATTTATGAAATTGGTAGCTTGTGTAGTCCTCTCTCATAATACTTTGATTCCCCCATCATGGCTATTTTATCATATTAGACATAGCTAAGAAGCCCTAACACTCTTTTATTGATATTTTAACTGATGTCTGATATAGTTTGGTCTACATCATGCAATATCTTTATTTTCTTTTGATTGTATGCCTTGGAATAAACCAAGAATAGATTTAGAGATTGGAGGGAATTTTGAAAAGTAGTAGCTTGCAACAACCCTAACTTTCCCATACTTTGGGCCATAAGTGTTCTATCTTCTTTAGCATTGACCCTCTACAAGTACTCCTAGACATCCATGTTGTTGTAAGGTGTGTGCCCTTGGTTTCCTTGTGTTGTGTAGCATAACGCTTAGGTTTGTGACATGGCTTAACTACCTCTCATGGATTCATTAACTCTAGCAGTTGTTTTGGGCACTAACAAGTTGATATTTTG
>VDFB02010677.1:0-26646 GCA_007258455.2 Sequoia sempervirens | reverse complement strand
GTTTTGGTTTATTTGTATCATAAAATTCAAATATTAATTATTTATATTATTTTAATAGCCACCCCCCTGCTGTCCACAAATCCAAAAGAAAATGCTGCCCCAAAAATCCATCCCCATGTTCCCCTATCTCCAAAACTTGAAGAAACACTGATTTAATTACCCTGAAGACTGTGATGAGACAGAAAGACATGGATCAACCTAAGCACTAGATCGTTGAAAATTACTGTTGTACCCAAACCAATTTTTTTGCTTCATTAAGGCATTTTCCTTAAAAGAGTCTAAACCTTGTTGAAATGATGTCAAAATACAGTTTTTGGGCAAGTCAAATATGGACTTTAGTCAGTGTCATGTGAGTCATCAGCAATAGTTGAGCAGCACCTGGAGGTCAGAACCTGAACTTGGGACTCAAAGCAGGACATGTGATGATGGAGAAGTGCTTCACGAAAAAATTATACTCCTACAAGGTCAAATCAGTGGCCAGAATAGTGTTTACAGAGGATGAAACAAATGAAGATTTCAAGCAGAAAGCAGGTCTGCGCCCCTGTGAAACAGGGGTGCCCTTCTTTTTGAAGGCTCAGATCTTGTTGCATGTGCTTGCAAATACATTCAATCTCTTCAGAATTAGTCTGGCTTTCCGAAGAGCTATCAAGCGAGGTCATCTAAAGTGTAGAACTCTAGCAATCGACGTCAGAAGCGAAAGTTACGAGGAGACTATAAGTCACAGAGGACTGTCAAATTGCAGTTTTTGCGCCCCTGTAGCCCAGAGGCGCCCTTGAATTTGATCCTTCAAATGATTGAATTTGCAGATGTTGTCTTCCTGAGATCTTTTCTAATCCAGTCTAGCTTCGCAATGCACCAGTTCACGAGATGATCAGACATTCAGAGTGATTGTGGCAGAGGTTCTACCAAGCACGTAAAACAGAGGGTGGAGAAATGTTGAGATACACACCTATACCTCTGTAGGCCAGGGGCGCCTAGCCTTTAGTCCTGTTAGATGAGGTTTTTAGCATTCGCAGTCTTCACGAGACTTGTGCGCAATTACTCCAGCTATCCAACGAGTCCAGCCATAAACCTCCGGGATTTGTCAAACGCTCGTACGTGAGAGGTCAGTATAGAGTGCTGAAAAGTGAAGACAGCCGGAAAAATGGCTAAAGTATGGAAAATGCACATCCCCTTGAAAAAGGCGCCCTTCTTTTTGAGGTCTTAGAAGCAGATTTCTTGCTTCATCGCCTCCAGAGGCATCTCTTGTAAGTTGATCTAGCTACGCAGAGAGACTGACGGTGCGCGAATTGGAGCACTCCAACTCCCAGTGTCAGGGGTTTAAAATAGGGTATCTGGATGGAAGTTACACTGTTGCCAAAATGGTGATTGCACCTTCACAGGCTAGGGGCGCCCTTGCTTTTGGGGTCCTTAATGCAGCTTTTAGATGCCGTAGATACAATCATTGGATGCAGAATTCTTCTAGTCACGCAATGAACCTATCATCCAGTTAGCAGGGTTCATCGTTCACCGATAATGGCAGTTCGAAGTGTTAGATGGCAAAATGAAGAAATGGCCAAGTCTAGAGACCTTGCATCAATTTAATCAAAGGAGCCTAATTTTTTGACACATCAGATGTGACTTTTAGCAGTTGCAGCTCCAAGCAGACATTTCATCCTTGCTCTACAGGCTTCACAATGGATATCTCGGCTCAGTCACAGCTTCACTCAGTCACCCAGAAATCAGAGTTGAACAAGGGCGACTGTAACTTTGCTGTCAGCTATAAAGTAGGAAGTTAGCAAAAAAATCTCATAATTTTTGCAAATGGACACTTGGAGAGTTAATTTTTGACTTTTCGGAATTAGTATGCTGAGATTGTTGCTAATTTAACAAAAATAATATTAAATTCGACTTTTTGCATGCAACATCAAAAGTGGCAATTTTCTTCAATAATTTATTATTGGTGCCTTTTTTGATATTAATTTTAAAATTGTATGTGAAGAGTTTGAATAGTTTAATATTATTTTATTCTCCGGAACTTCGAGTCAGTGTTACTCAAACTGGAGGGGTCCAATCAGATAATTCTTTTCAAAGTCAGGGTTTTAAATCTTGCAATCATGCTTTTATGGGGCAATTTTGCTCTATTTATTCAAGTATGGCACCATTTCTCATTCATCCAGCTTGAGCAAAGGCGAATTTCCTTCAAAGTTGGGCAAATTTTCATCAGCAATCAATGGCGAAGACATCAAAATTATTCTTTTGCAGGTACAAGTCCAGATTTATCAGTGAATTTCAAGATCAAGTGGCAATTTTGGCAGAAGAAAACATAAAAAAACGACTTTCTTCTTCTCAATTTCTTCCATTTTCTTGTCTTAAATTCATTCCCATGTTTCAAGAAAAGGAAAATTTTGACAAAACAAACCTTCTAGGTTTATTCAGAATAGCTTCCTCAAAAAAACCCATGTGCTAGAATTTTTCAGGAAAATTTACTCCAAAGTATCAATTCTCGAGGCTCTGATTTTCTCAACTAAGAATTCCTTGCATGGTCTAGTAGAAGTCCAATTTTCGCATTTCTGACATTTTGGGTTCTCTTATTATCTTTTTCTGGACAAAACCCATATCTCAGAATTTTTTGTGAAGATTGCCCTCTGATAGGCTATTTTTAGCTTCAATAGGCTATTTTTAGCTTTCCAGAAAAATTGTTAGAATATAGCCGTGTTCACAGTCAACAAGCGAGTTTTTCATAATGCAATACACTCAGCTCGAATTCAAGACCAAGTCGGTCTTGACTCATGACTTCATCGGGACAGTTGATACGAATCTACATAAGGTTGATCTCGTAGATGGACGAGTTATATGCAGTCTCAAACCCCTGGACATCGAAAGATGTTATAGTATTCCTCAACACCCGAACAATCTGGTCATTTCCATGGAGCAATGTGAGCGAGCATTCAATGTTGATATGGACAAGTGTCAAAGTAAGATGGCAGAGCGATGGTTAAAACAGAAAAAGAACAAGTTGCTGAGCAATGTGCATCGTGGTGAATACAAGGATGAATACGCGATTTTGATAACCCTTCTCAATCGCATCTCAGGTTATGCAGATGCAAACAATTTTCAGCCCTAGATGTATTATACCATTGGTCGAATCATCTCTGGGCAAGAGCATTATGACTGGGCATCCTTCATTAGCAATATTCTTCACGAGCAAATCATCGGTTTTCTAGTTGCACACCAGTTTCACATGTGTTCCTACCTCGTATACTTGATCGCCTATCAGGGTCAGTTTAGAGGGTTGAACACGGTGGGCATACTTACTGTACAGAAAGTCTAGCATTACTATGACCAGCTTGAGTTCACGAAGGTTGAACAACATTTCAAGCGTGTGCAGGAGGCTTTCTTGACGTACAAAGTGAGGAACTTAGACCAGGAGTTGCATGTTCGTATCTCAGCGGTTGCTAGAGCAGCGATGGTTGATTGGGCGGACTGGTTCATTCAGTTCCCTACATACACCTACATCTGCGTATATGGATACACAGGAAATCCAACCATGCTTCCACGTTATCCTTCAGATAGGGCAGTCTTCATGGAGTTCCTGAGGCAACTACACGATGTTCACCGTCATTTGCGCCACAAGCGTAAACAGGCTGCCAACTTTCCCATGCAGTTTGGAATCTATTGGTGCAAAACGGCAGTTGATGCTAAAGCTGCAGGACGAGAGTTAGAAAAGTTTTGTCTCAAGTACTTTGTCGATGCACGCGCCTATGATCCTTGGGGTCATTATACAACACACCTTGGTGGTCGCCCATACCATAAGCCTACAATGGAGGATTATTGGGTGAACTACGAGAATGATTTTGAGGTGCGCAGACGTAGCTATGGCCGGTTCTCTCTCTCACAGATTTCAATTTTCTTGGCAAAAGATGTCAGAGGTTTATTAGATGATGAGGGAGATACACTTCCTCAGTTTTTCAGAGAGCAAGTTGATACACAACCACTGCCAACTGTTGATTGGTTGCAAAAAGAGTATGCATCAGTAAAGGAGAGGTATAGTAGAGTTATCCAAAACAGTATACTTTACCTCAATAGCAAGAAGACCAGGAGGGCAGTCATGCCTAGAACAGAGCCGCCACCAATGGATGCTTCACTACCTTCCTCGTCTAAACCCAAGCAAAAGAAAAGGAGTAACCCTCCTAAGAAGAGTCAAGCGCCTAACAACTCAAAAGGGAAGGCACTTGCTACTAAGACACACATGGAACCTGTCAGAGAGCCAGTTCAGAGTTTGCTAGAGCCCAAGTTTCAGCTTCGCATTCCATCACCGACACTAGAGCAATCTCCGGTTCCAATTCACATTGAAGTGGTCTTAGACTCACCACCTCGCAGAAACACCTCTACACGTTCACTCTCGTCAGAGCCTCTCATAGCTAGTACAGAACCTTCCAGTGGGATTAGTCGAGACTAGTCTTGGCTTGAAAGTCAATGGGAAGGAAGACGAGGCAGCCATCCTACGTCCTTCATCATTCAGATTTCGGTCATGCATACCAGGATGCACCTGACAAGAGGATTAAGAAACAGGTCCATGTGGAGAGGAATGTTGATATGGAGATCATCATAGAGACCGCCATACCTCCAGAGGGGAAGAGTCTGAACGAGATTGAAGTTTAGGACTTCAAAGTGATCACAGTCAACCTTGGTCAAAGCACCCACCAAACATAGGTTGATCTCCTACAGGTTGCAACAGACAGCGCAAGGGATAGAATAATAAAAGACGGAGAAGACAAGGCAGCCCTCAAGGCTGAAATCCAGCAACTTCGTCAATACATTTCTAGCCTTGTACACAGAACGCAAGATGTCGCCGTCACACTCCCACAGATGCTAGAGCCACCAGCAGAATAGGACCAGCTTAATCACCCGGTTGCATACGGCAAGCATTTGGAGGATTGCGAGGAGTTCGTTACAAGAGGCTGCTTTGAGCTTGTAGAGTTATACTAGTTGCGGTACAATGCACGCGAACTCTGTCTATGTCTCCAAGATGAGGAGCGAGACATGGCAATGGACAGACCTTGAGATGAGATTATGATTGCTCACCTGAGTGTGTCATATGAATCAATCACAGATGCAGAAGATAAAGAGGCTATCTATGCTTGGAAGACACAATTGGTATTCAAGGCGAAGATAGAGGAGACAATGGCATCAAAGTTGGCTGAGAGTAGAGAGCATGTCACTAGTGCACTCTGGTGTGTGAGAACTCTCATGTCTTGCACACCGTGTCGGTATCAGATTAAGGGTGGTGTGTATGTTGAGCTTGCTGACATACAGTCAGAGCTCCACGCACTCATTTATAGTATTTTCAGTGGGGAGACTGTTGGCTATAAGATGAATCAGCTTATAGTCATGTCAGCGCTGTTTGATGAGGCAATCAGGAGCAAAGGTGAACTTCAGTGCCAGATCACAAGCGGTGAGGACATGCTGCATAGATAGTATACTTCGGAAAAGTATCAGTGCTCCCGACAGTGATGCAATCAACAACCTCGTGGAGGGGTTAGTTGCTCGAGATTACGGTCAGTAGACTTTAGTTCTCACCTTTCAGGATAGATATCAGACACAACAGTTAACTCGACGCTTCTTTCCAAGTTAACTCATTGTTACACATCTCACGCATGTCTATCTTGGAATTATCTATGTACACTTGGAGTTACATTTAGGGTTTTCATTAACTGATGGTAGTGTTCCAGTTAACTTGCTTTCAATAAGGATGTGCATGCATGCACATTGTCCATTTTTATATTAGATGTAGCGGTTAACTAATGGTAGCTCTCCAGTTAACTGTATAGTTTACTTTATTAGGGTTTAGCAATAATCTTGCATGCATTGCAAGACTATAGTTGACTCAAGGTGATTTTAGGGTTCCCTACACGTTTTGATGTCTATAAATAAGAGCTTTCAGCTCATTTGTAAATAACTTTTGCACATGAGAGTAATATATGTTGTGCCCACCTTGCGTGTAATATTGCTTATTCTATATCTGTTCGCGAGTATTTATTATGATGATGAATTGTTATGCCACTCGGGTTTCATGCAATTATTATTGTGAATGCTTATCTTAGATATAGTGGCTAGTTCGATCGTAAATTGTATGCGTGTTTCGTCTATGCAATTTACTGTCCTAGTTGGCTATCCTTTGTGTTGTGTTTCTAATAAGCCTATTCAGATTGAGCAAATAGTTGTGCCCACCTTGCCTTCATGTTGAGAATATGTACTTAAAGCTTATCATATGATGTGTGTGATAATAAACCTATTCAGAAAAGCAAATAGTTGTGCCCACCTTGCCTTCACGTTGTGAATCTGTACCCGGTTTATCGTGTAAGCTCATTCCTGCTCCGTTTCCTCATGCTCTAATTTCTTGAGGGGATTGGATAGTATAAGTTAATTAGTTTTGAGTTGTAGTTAAGATTTACGAAACCAGAAAATCCTTGGCTGCAACGCTCGAAGTTTCTCGCAAACCTTGTGCCTCTTTCAGTTGAGACAAAAAGACAGGAATTAGTTTAGTTTACTTTGCAAGCATTTTGTCCGCACAACGAGGGAGCTTCCCCTCCTAATTTGAAGAGCACTCATCACGTAGTGTGGATAGCTGTCTGTACCAACTTGCACTCCAGAGGTGTTAGTTGTTACGCCAATAGTTTTCTAGTGCCCACCGTGGGGCACGAGGCAAGAAAACTTTTCAAAGCTTAGACTTTGCATGGTTATGACTATTTGGCGTCCTACTGGTCCAATACAACAACCAGGACTAATTCCGCCTGTTATACGGCCGAATCTAGTTTTCATTGAAGCAGAGCAATCAGACATCATCAGTAGCTTGCGCACTTTTATATTTGAAAATCATACATCTACCACTCAATGGAGAAATGCGGCTACCACTCCGGATAAAGAGGAAGAGAAAGCAGATCTTGTAGCAGGTAGACCAGTCTTGCCACCTCCCGCGTGGAACTAAGCATCCTAGCATATCGAGTATATACGAGAAGAAAGAGAGGTAATCCTCCCATTCAGCCAGATCCTGTCTTTCAAGAAGCTCTTGATCAATTCATTGAAGGAGAAATTTTAGAAGAGATTCCCATTCCAGTAGAAGAAATGGGTGATCGTAATAACGACAACCACAACGGTCAAATGGAAGAAATGCAAGACATCCAGCCCCCTTGCCTTGGGGCGACAATATTGGACCGTTGGCTTTACAAGAACACCATGAACTACCCAAGGGTTCACACAAGTTTTTCTCGAGATTTCATGGCGATGGTTCCAGACATCCTGACGAACATCTTTTAGCATTCACGGTGGCATGTTTCATCCTGCATATTGCACATGAGGACATCGCAATACGTCTCTTTGTGGAGACTCTTGAGAACAACGCAGTAGACTAGTTCAACAATCTTGAGCCAGGCATCATCACCAATTGGGCCGTCATGAGTGAGAAGTTCTTGGCGAGGTTCAAGCCTGCCGAGGACAGTCACAAACTTTTTGCACAACTCTCAAATTTGAAGATGGAGAAACATGAACCGATGAGAGAATTTGTAGCAAGGTTTAACCGCCTGGTTACACGTTTTTCTCACACTTTAAATCCATCTGACGAAATTCTAATGAGTTCCTTCATCAATGCACTGCCGTCCAAAATTGCCTTTTTCTTGAAGATAAGTGAAGAAGATAGTCTACAGCTCCTTCAAGAAGAAGCAATCAAGCTCAAAGACAATATGATTACCATGGGCAAAATGAAGGATGATTAGATCAGACCGCTCGTACAAGCGTCGGCTAATCCATTGCTACAGAAAGTAGCAAACAAGGTGACTATACTAAAGAGACAGTCACCCCCTCAAGGGCAACCAACCTTGCCCACACCACCATCATTTCAGCCACAACAGCAGTACTAGCCGAGAAGAAATAACTTCCAACCGTATAACAACTACAAGTCAAAATTTCCGCAAGGACAACTGAAGCAAAACAATGAAGCTAAGAAGGCCACAGTCTTTTGCACTTTCCATGATTCTGTTGAACACACCGGGGCAACATGTCTGGAAAACCAAATAATGAATCAACTCATGGGATTTGTCGATACTGCTCCTAATTCAGGTTTCGTACCTTCAAGTTCAAACGTCGTCTCTTCACAGATGGACAACTTTGATGGAGACTCCACAACGGGGCATTTTGATCGAGAACCCATAAATGAACAAGAAGAAGAATACCACAACTTTTCTCTCGCGGTTAATCATGAGAATATCACCTCACCTGTGTTCACAAATGCGTAGCATTTCAAAGCACAGGAGGAAGAACAAAAGCGGAATTCAAATGCAAAAGGTAAGGAAGTAGCTTCTACTTCCAATCCTAAGATTTCACAAGAAAACATTGTGTCGACTGCTCCAAATTCATCTTCAGCAAGTTTCGACATCGTGTCTTCTATTATGAAGATGAAGGTACAGATCTCTCAACTGGAGTATCTACAAGATTATCTTGAACAACTGGATAGAATCTTGAAGGTTGTGAAAAAGAAGGCTGCTACCCAGCCAATATTACTACAGTCCTCTATGCTTGCAGAAGAGAAGCCAAAACCGTTCTATATATCCTTATATATAGGAGGTTTCAAATTGAGCAATTGTATAATTGATAGTGGAGCTTCCGACAAGGTTATGCCTCTACAGATTATGAATGTGTTGGGACTATCGTGCACTCCTACTCAAGAAAAGTGTTACTCACTTGAGTCCAAGCCGGTGCCGTTAGTTGGTCAACTTAAAGATGCACAAGTTAGGCTAGCGTCATGTCCTGAGAAGAAGATCATGATGACCATCTTGGTGGCTGATATTCCTACCAGCTACGGGATGCTACTTAGCAGGAGTTTTTGTAAAGATCTCAAAGGAGAGATTCAAATGGATTGGTCGTTCACGAGAATTCCATTGAAGAAGGGCACATTCAAGCTGGAGCCTGAAATGAAGTCAAAATTTATGGTGGTAAAGTCCCAGGATCCACATGCTCAAGTGTTATATCAAGACACGGGTTCGGGCACATATGCTATGGTGTCAGAAGTAACTGAAGATTGTCAGAATTTTGCACTTTCCACGAAATTGTCAAATGAAGAATCTAAAATGTGGACAATGCAGTTTGACGACAGTTGCTCAACATTAGGCTCAAAAGCGGGAGTAGTGATTATCTCTCCCGAAGGTCATCTATATCCATTCGCATATAGGTTGCAATTTGAATGCACCTATTGGCGTTTAAATTCGCCTCACGGAATTTGAAATTTGGCGGAACAGCTATGCACGGATAAACTGCTCTTCAAATTAGGAGGGGAAGCTCCCTCTTGCTGATGGTATTCAAGAAGTAAACTAAAACTAAGTTGCCTATCTTTTTGATCAGCTTAGAGTACAAGGTTTATAAAACACAAACGCCGCATGAGATTTTCTGATTTAAGAACTTCAACTACGACTAACCTAGACTAAAGACGTTCCTAACCTCTCAAGTAATAGCAGAGCAAGAGAAGTTAGAAATTAACAAGGTAGATTTTCTGACAAAATACTTCGATAAACTCTTTCTCAACAAACATCTACACTTCAATGCAAGCTGAAATCGAGATCATAGAAGCATAACACAAATAACGGAAATCTGAGATTTTGGATCAAGGCAAAGGAGGCTCATGATTTTATTACTCAAACTTCTGGAACAAAGCTCACCTCTAACATGCCTAGAACAAGAAATTGCAGCTAAAGAGGCTTGCAATCTTGCTCTTACACAATAGAAACAACAATCACACTAACTCCTTGTTGGCTAAAGAGGCTCAACAATTTGCTTATCACAACACAATTGAACGACACTTGAATAACAAATAGAAGGCAAAATAGGCTCAGCGTTTTGTTATCACAATAACCGTTAAAGAAACTAAATGAGCAAAGGCTCTTATTTATAGAGAAGCAGAGGAGTAGGGAACCCTAAAATCTCCTTGCTTTCACAATCTAGGGCTTGCTCAGCAAGCAAGCTTTATTACTAAATCTAGAAAGAAGATAACATCTAAAACCCTAGAAAGCAGAAAAAGCGGGAAACGCCAACTATTACATCTTATCTTCTTTCTTCTCAAAGAATGGATAAGATCATTCCAAGAATAGAAAGAAAGCGGGAAAGAAAGCTTCTAGAAGAAAGCTGCTTTAAAGCTCGATCTCATCCGCTAGAAAATTGGAAATTGTGTCCCGGTTCGGTGCATCTATGCCAACTAAGGCAATATTCTGATTCTCCAAGATCTCTTCGCCCTTAGAGAATCTTTCACTTCTTCAACTGTTTTATGAGTTCTATTCTCGCAAACATCGCTGCCCAAAAAGATAACTTATTGATAACTTGGCGGCTCTGCAACTTTATGCTTTTGACACCTCTCTTGATTTCCATCAGAAGAGTATTGCAACACTCTTTTCCGATACCTTTCCTCTTTCTCATATCACACCTTCTCTCGTTCTTCAGCTGAGATGATGAAGTTTTAACATAGTGCTGATTTGGTCTTAAACTTGAGGGGAGTGTACTCCATATTGAAAACCTTGAAGAATGACTGTAAACTCGCCTATGTTCAGACAAGTCTTGAGCAACTTTCTATTTTTAGAACGCTGGTTTTTTAGCCTTCAAACGGACAAATTTTTGGAAATTTTTCTGAGATATGGGTTTTGCTCAGAATTTCGTTGCAAGACAACCCAGATCGTCCGTTTTTGAAAATCTTGAATTTTGACTGAAAAAGCAGCAAACCCTAATTTCTTCAATTTTTTACCGAAAAAGCTGGCACCTGGGTTTTGTTCAGAATACAATTAGAAATGGACCCAGTTGATCAGATATGAAAAACACTGACGTTTGATCGAAAAAGCAGCCAACCCTAGGTTTTGAAATTTTCTTGAAAAAAGCTGTGATATGGGTTTTCTTCAGAAGACTGATTGGAAAGGACCCAGATGGTTGAAATTTGAAAGCATTGAGGTTTTCCCTGACATGCAAAAATAAAAGCACTGCTGCAACTTGATGAAGTTCTTGAAAATTTCCTTCAGAAGATTGAAGAGAAAAGACCCAGATGATTGAAAAATGGAATGCCTTGGTCTTCTTCTTGAAAAGTTTGATCTTCTGGATGAAAAAGCTTGAAAAAGCAAGGGTTTATGTTGCTGGTCTGAAAAATATGATGAAAAACCAGCAAGCTACGTTCTTGAATCTTGAAAAATTTCTTCAAACTTGCTGCTCCAACTTTCTCCCTTGAAGGCTACCTGCAAAAATAATGAAAATAACATAAAAGAAAGATGTTAAGTAGACTTAGGGTTTTGTTTTTGCTTTGCTTTCTTTTGCTTTTATTTCAAAACCCTAAAATCTCTGTTCAATGTGTTTGGACGCCATCTTCTCTCACTTTGCAATTTTGAAAACCTTTTGAAAATCTCAAAAAAAATTCTCTAAGGCATGAGAAGTTGGGCGCCCTTCTTCACCAGGGGCGCCCACTTCATCCAGTGTTAACCAAAATTTTGACATTTTCAACTTTTCATCATTTCGACCTCCAACTTCGCCTTTGATTTCTCGTTGATTGGTTTACCCGACAGGCGAGCTGAGTGGTTCACGGCGGAGCCTGACTGATTCTGAAGAAAATGTTCTGGAGGCACCTCCGGCTAAAAACTTGATTTTGACCTCCGAATTCATAGGAGGCTTTTCTTTCTAGGGGCGCCCAACTTCTCCAGTGTTAGCCATTTTTTGATTTCCAAGTTCTTCCTTCTCCCTTTGATTTTCTGATGAATCTTTGATTCCGGGAGCTACGCTGATCTGACTGACTGTCTGAATGTTTCGTTGGATAGCCAGACTGATTTTGATGAGGCGCTCTTGGACGTTACTTTTGCAAATCCCATCATTTAAAGGCTTTAAAGATTGGGCGCCTTTCTTCAAGGGGGGCGCCCACTTCCACCAGACTTAGAAATTTTTTCAATTTATTCATGTCTTTCACTTCTTCAGGCGACCTCGTTGAATCTTGAGTTTCGGGCGTCGGATTGACTGAATGTTTGTGCTCATCGCGAAGTTGACGAAGAATGAGGAGGGGTCTTCTGGGAGAGATTTTTCCAAAAAGTGAATTTTAACCCTTCAAAAGTTTGGGCGCCCATCTTGACTGGGGGCGCCCACTTTGTCAACACTTAGTTTATTTTTCATTTTTTTTCACCTTTGCTTCTAGATCTTCTTTTACTCTCTCGGACCCCTGTTCAGCTCTTTGAATCTGGTGACTGCGAGCTCCGATTGCGCTGAGTATCTCGTTGTAAAGCTGGATCAATTGTGAGAGATCTCGTTAGACACTCGTCTGCAAATTTATCTGTTGGGACCCCTGAAAACTTGGGTGCCCTTCTTCACCAGGGGCGCCCACTTCCTCCAGACTTAGCCATTTTTACTGATTTTCATCTTCGAGTTTGAAAACTTCGTTCTGTATGTTCATCTTTGATCTGAATTTGCTGAAGATTGAGCAGTCGGATGATCTGACGGAGACAGGCACGTCGAAGCTGGCTGAGCTCTGAAAAGAACAAGCATATTCTCAACCCCTAACGGCTGAATCAGGGCCTTCAAAAAGCTGGGCGCCCTTCTTGACCAGGGGCGCCCAAAATCTCAACACTTAGTCAATTTTTGATCTTTTTAAATTCTCCTTCTGACATCTATTTGGAACCTCCCTATTCAGCTTTGAATTCCGGATGACTGGATCGCCTGATGACTACGCCGTTGAATTCGTTGCGAAGCTGACAGAGAACTGAACAACATTGACTGGAGGCACAAACCCTAATTCTGACATTTGGTGCCCTAAAAAGATGGGCGTCTTTCTTCAACAGGGGCGCCCAAAGTCACCAGTGTTAGAAAATTTTATTATTTTTCAACTTCTTCCTCGATCCTCGTGCATGTTCATCGTTTCATCTTCTGTTGAACGCCTAAGTGTTGATTTTGACGCCTGGCAGCCGAATGACCTCCATTGATGACCTCAGACTCGGTCTGACCGAAAAAGCGATTAGACCCGGTAGGGAAAAAGCGATTATCTTGAGATTGACGCTTTGACTGATATGGAAGTATTTACGGGCCAATCAAAATCGGTTTGGATACTGTCCGGACAACTTTATTTTAGAAATTTTCTATTTTTAGAAAATTTTGCGATTATCGTTGAAAGAAACCGGAAAACCAAGATTACAATTTGAAAATTTCTAAAAATAGCAGTTTTTCTAAATTTTAGGGATGAAAAACTGAGATCTGGGTTTTGTAGGTTAAGCTGTTCTTAGCAGACCCAGATCGTCAGAAGTTGAAAATTTTGTGTTTTGACCTCTCATGCAAGACATGCACACCCAAATTTTGACCTTTTTTATTTGTTTTGACAAGACTTTTGCACATTTCTTCAAAATGTCTAAGTGTAACAAAATTTTAATTTTGGAATTTTCATGACATAATAACTTTCTTGTTGAATATGAGGCGCTTTTATTAGGTCTCAAGAACGCAATGGATATGGGGATCAAACTGCTTAAAGTTGAAGGAGATGCAAAGTTGATTGTTAAACAGGTCAAAGATCAGTTTCATGTAAGAAAGAATCGCCTTCAATTCTATAGGCAGAGGGTGTCGAATGCAATCAACTAGTTTGATGCATTTAACATCCAATACATTCCAAGAACAGACAATAGCAAAGCTGATGCTCTTGCAGTTTCAGCTACTCTTTTCATGCCAAACTCTGACTTTCGTCAGAATTCATTTGCTATTGAGATGATTTATAGGCCAGTTGTACCTGATAACTCAGACAACTGGCAAGTCTTTGATGACGATGAGGATATTGAAGAATTTCTCGTCATGGGAGATAATTACAAAGAATTCTTCTTTGAAGGAAGTTCAACTCCTTTCAAAGAGTCAATTGCTGAAGATTCTGAAGTTACAGAATCCGGGATCATACAATTGAAAGGAAATCAGATTTCTAAGGGTTTTGTATCTTTAGAAGACATTTTTGACAGGCATGATCGTTACATCCAAGATCAGAAGAGGATAGTTGTTAATACTTCATCAGAATACAATCAAGTCAACATTGGCACTGAAGACAAACCTTGGTTTGTGAATTTAGGCAAATGTTGTACTCTAGAAGAGATTGAGAGATTTATCGCCTTGTTCAAGCAGTACAAGGATGTTTTTGCCTAGTCATACGAAGACCTGAAATTCTTCACACCCATAGAATTGTCTCACACAATTCCGCTGAAGTCTGATGTTAAGCCTTCCAAGTAGAAACAAAGACATTACAATCCACGAATTCAAAGCACTATCTACGTGGAAATTCAGAAAATGGACTCAAGGATAATATTTCCTATTCATCACTCCACCTAGGTGTCCAGTATAGTTCCTGTACGAAAAAAGAATGGTGAAATCAGAATTTGTGTTGATTTCAGGAACTTAAACCAATCGTCCTTAAAGGATAACTATCCTCTACCAATCATGGAGCCTACATTGTAGACAGTCACCAGGTCGGAGATGCTATCTCTTCTTGATGGTTATTCCAGTTACAATCAAATTGCAGTGGCAGAGGAGGATCAGATTAAGACAACTTTCACCATGCCGTGGGGGACTTTTGCTTATGAAAGGATGCCTTTCAGCCTTATCAATGCCGGTGCTACATTTCAGAGGGCCATGTACTTGGCGTTTGGGGATCTCAAGGACAAGATTATAGTTGTCTACCTTGATGACTTAACCATTTTTTCAGATAAACAGGACGATCACTTTCCACATCTCGTGGAAGTGTTTGAAAGATGTAGGTATCACAAGATATCTTTGAATCCAAAGAAGACCATCTTTGCGGTAACGGAGGGCAAGTTACTTGGCCACATCGTTTCCAAAGAGGGGACCAGAATAGATTCAAATCGGGTGGATTCAATCAAAAACCTGTCTCTTCCTACAAGCAAAACGCAGGTGCACTCCATTTTCAGAAAAGTTAACTTTATCCGAAGATTTGTACCTGATTTCTCAGAGCTGACAAAGGAGATTTCAGCAATGATGAAAAAGACGTCCACTTTTGTGTGGACAGAAGAAGGCAAACAGGCCTTTATTAAGATCAAAGAAGCTATTGCTAACGCACCAGTGTTGGTTCGGCCAAACTTTCAGAAGGATTTTATCCTCTATTGTTATGCATCGGAACACTCACTATTTGCTATTTTGACACAGAAGCTCAATGAAGAAGGAGAATCTCCGATTGCTTTCATGAGTTCTAATTTTAAGGATGCTGAGATGCACTATTCTCAGATTGAGAAGAACGCGTATGCTGTCGTCAGAGCTATCAAGAATTTTAGGTTCTATCTTTTGAACTCACATACAACAGTGTATGTCACCGATCCAACAGTTAAAAGTGTGCTAACTCAACAAGAGATGGGCACAAAGAGAGGGAACTGGATCGCAAAGGTTCAAGAGTATGATCTAGAAATCAAGCCAACCAAGCTCGTCCGCAGGCAAGGTCTTTGTCGATTATTAGCAAAGGATGGAGATCGTAAGCTTCAGAGCAATGGTGGAGTTGATCCTGAACAAGAAATTGAAGAGGACCTTCCTTTGGTCCTATTTGTTGATTCTGCGGAGGAATGGTACACACCCTTG
This sequence comes from Sequoia sempervirens, assembly GCA_007258455.2. Lineage (NCBI taxonomy): Eukaryota > Viridiplantae > Streptophyta > Pinopsida > Cupressales > Cupressaceae > Sequoia > Sequoia sempervirens. The sequence goes on along the minus strand of VDFB02010677.1, from coordinate 11,055 downwards.
TGGTATTATTCAACATATGGAGAATGTCCACGCCACATGGACAAAAAACAAAAGAGAACACTAAAGTTGAAAGCACAAAACTTCGTGCTTATTAACAACGTTCTATACAAGTGTGGCCTTGACGAAACTTTCCTTTTATGCGTCGGTAGAGACCAGCAACATAGATTGTTGGATGCTTTCCACAATCAAGCATGCGAAGGACACTTTTCATCGAGGGTCACTGCATTCAAAATATTGCGAGCACAGTTTTATTGGCCGACTATGTTCCGCAACGCATATGAATGGGTGTATAAATGTCAGCTATGTCAGTAGTTAGCGGGCAAAGTCAAATTGGCAGCTACTCCACTCAGGCCAGTTATCATCGATGCTCCATTTCAGCAATGGGGTATTGATTTTGTAGATCCTATCAACCCAAGTTCCAGTAAGGGGCATGTTTATGTCCTGACAACAACAGATTATTTCACGAGTGGGTTTGAAGCAATTCCTACCAAACAAGCTACTTCTGAAGTGGTTTGCAACTTTCTAAAGGAGAATATCATTTCTCGCTTCGAAGTGCCTCGAAAAATTGTGACCGATAATGCAACGTGCTCGTCAAAGGAGCTACTAAATTTTTGTTTTGATCACGGCGTCACGCTGTCACATTCATCGGATTATTACCCTCAGGGTAATGGACAGGCCGAATCATTGAATAAAAACATAGTCACAATTGTGCGCAAGCTGGTTGAGTCAAATCAGCAGGCTTGGCATACAAAGTTATATGACGCTCTTTGGGCTGATCGTATAACTCCTAAGAGAGCTATCAGCACCTCGCCCTTCATACTTTTGTATGGTATAGAAGCAGTTTTACCCATCACTTTGGAGTTGTCTGCTTTACAGCTGGCATCTGCATTGGAGGATGAAGAGTTCAATGACCCTATTCAGAAGCGAATACTATACCTAATGAAGCTTGAAGAAGAGACAGTGGAGGTTGTTGATAAGATCACTCAGCACCAGAAGCGAGTGAAAAAGATTTTTGACAAGAAGACTCGTCAGAGAGACTTTGAAGTTGGAGATCAAGTCCTTTTGTGGGACAAAAGGCATGAACCCAAAGGAATGCACGGTAAATTTGATTCCTTGTGGTTAGGACCCTTTCAGATTCATGAATCCGCAGGAGAGAACACATACATTATCTCGCATCAGGATGGAAGGCTCCTCCCGCTTCCTTATAGCGGGCAGTATCTCAAGCACTTCAACCCTCCGAGGGAGGAGTGATACTTTGTAAATATTTTGTAAATACTATTTTTTATGCTTTATCGTTATGTCGTATTGTGTTTCCCCGTTCTGTGATGTTTTGTCGTGTTTTAGGTGATTTAGGTAGTCTTGTTTTAGGTGATTTTTAGGTTAGGTGTTTAGGAAACTCCAAGTTTTTAGGTGTAGGGAAAAGTCCTGACTCCAATGCCGAAATCATAAGAAACTGGTCCACATAACACAAAGATTCTAGGGTTCACCTATGTTGTATCTAACATGATCACCAGATGGAGCCTAATGTTTACCCAAACCAAATTTTTTGCTTCATTAAGGCATTATGCTTAAAAGAGTCTAAACCTTGCTGAAATGATGTTAAAATACAGTTTTTGGGCAAGTCAAATATGGATTTTAGTCAGTGTCATGTCAATCATCAGCAGTAGTTGAGCAGCACCTGGAGGTCAGAACTTGAACCTGGGACTCAAAGCAGGACATGTGATGATGGAGAAGCGCTTCACGACGAAATTATACTCCTACAAGGTCAAATCAGTGGCCAAAATAGTGTTTACGAAGGATGAAACAAATGACGATTTCTAGCAGAAACCAGGTTTGTGCCACTGTGAAACAGGCGCGCCCTTCTTTTTGAAGGCTCGGATCTTGTCGCATGTGCTTGAAAATACATTCAATCTCTTCAGAATTAGTTTGGCTTTCCGACGAGCTATCAAGCGAGGTCATTCGAAGTGCAGAACTCTGACAATCGACGTCAGAAGCGAAAGGTACGAGGAGACTATAAGTCACAGAGGACTGTCAAATTGCAGTTTTTGTGCCCCTGTAGCCCAGAGGTGCCCTTGAATTTGATCCTTCAAATAATTGAATTTGCAGATGTTGTCTTCCTGAGATCTTTTCTAATCCAGTCTAGCTTCGCAATGCACCAGTTCGCGAGATGATCAGACATTCAGAGTGCTGGTGGCAGAGGTTCTACCAAGCACGTAAAAGAGAGGGTGGAGAAATGTTGAGATACACACTTGTATCTCTGTAGGCCAAGGGCACCTAGCCTTTAGTCTTGTCAGATGGGGTTTTTAGCATTCGCAGTCTTCACAAGACTTGTGCGCAATTACTCCAATTATCCAACGAGTCCAGCCATCAGCGTTCGGGATTTCTCAAACGCTCGTACGTGAGAGGTCAGTATAGAGTGCTGAAAAGTGAAGACAACCAGAAAAATGGCTATGGAAAATGCACATCCCTTTGAAAAAGGCGCCCTTCTTTTTGAGATCTTAGAAGCAGTTTTCTTGCTTCATCACCTCCAAACACATCTCCTGTAAGTTGATCTAGCTACGTAGAGAGACTGACGGTGCGCGAATTTGAGCACTCCAGCTCCCAATGTCAGGGGTTAAAGTAGGGTATCCAAATGAAAGTTACACTGTTGTCAAAATGGTCATCGAACCTTCACAAGCTAGGGGCACCCTTGCTTTTGGGGTCCTTAATGCAGCTTTCAGATGCCTTAGATACAATCGTTGGATGCCGAATTCTTCCAGTCACGCAATGAACCTATATCCAATCAACAGGGTTCATCGTTCATCGGTAATGGCAGTTCGAAGCATCAAATGGAAAAACGGAGAAATGGCCAAGTCCGGAGACCTTGCATCAATTTAATCAAAGACACCTAATTTTTTGAAACATCAGATGTGATTTTTAGCAGTTGCACCTCCCAGCAAACATTTCATCCTTGCTTTGCAGGCTTCGCGATGGATATCTCGGCTCAGTCACAGCTTCACTCAGTCACCCGGAAATCAAAGTTGAACAGGGGCGACTGTAACTTTGCAGTCAGCTATAAAGTAGGAAGTTAGCAAAAAATCTCATAACTTGTGCAAATGGACGCCTGGAGAGTTAATTTTTGACTTTTTGGAATCAGTATGTTGAGATTGTTGCTAATTTACAAAAAATAATATTAAATTCAACTTTTTGCGTGCAACATCAAAAGTGGCGATTTTCTTCAATAATTTATTATTGGCGCCCTTTTTAATATTAATTTTAAAATTGCATGTGAAGAGTCTGAATAGTTTAATATTATTTTATTCTCCGGAACTTCAAGTCAGTGTTACTCAAACTGGAGGGGGTCCAATCAGATAATTCTTTTCAAAGTCAGGGTTTTAAATCTTGCAGTCATGCTTTAATGGGGCGATTTTGCTCTATTTATTCAAGTATGGCACCATTTCTCATTCATCCAGCTTGAGCAAAGGCGAATTTCCTTCAGAGTTGGGCGAATTTTCATTAGCAATCAGTGGCGAAGACATCAAAATTATTCTTTTGCAGGTACAAGTCTAGATTTATTAGCGAATTTCAAGATCAAGTGGCGATTTTTGCAAAAGAAAACATCAAGAAAACGTCTTTCTTCTTCTCAATTTCTTCCATTTTCTCCTCTTAAATACATTCGCATATTTCAAGAAAAGGCAAATTTTGCCAAAACAAATCTTCTAGGTTTATTCAAAATAGCTTCCTCGAAAAAACCATGTACTAGAATTTTTCAGGGAAATTTACTCAAGAGCATTAGTTCTCGAGGCTCTAATTTTCTCAACTAAAAATTCCTTGCATGGTCGAGTAGAAGTCCAATTTTCGCATTTTTGACATTTTGGGTAGTCTTAGAATTTTTTTCTAGACAAAACCCATATCTCAGAATTTTTCGTGGAGATTGCCCTCCGATAGGCTATTGTTAGCCTCAGCAGGCTATTTTTAGCTTTCCAGAAAAATTGTCAAAATATAGACGTGTTCACAGTCAACAGGCAAGTTTTCCAATTTGCAATACACTCAGCTCAAATTGAAGACCAAGTCGGTCTTGACTCATGACTTCATCGGGACAGTTGATATGAATCTACATAAGGTGCTTCTAGAAGCAGTCTTGGATCCTGTCAAGATAAGAGATTCGATACTTCAAAACATTCAACATTTTGGGTTGCTTGAGGCTGCTTCCATACCTATCTTAGTTCATTGCATAGAGTTTGTAATGGCTTGTGTTAAGCATTACAATTCTAATACTCACGAGATACAATCGGTAGATGGACGAGTTATATGCAGTCTCAAACCCCTAGACATCGAAAGATGTTTTAGTATTCCTCAACACCCAAACAGTCTGGTCATTTCCATGGGGCAGTGTGAGCGAGCATTCAATGCTAATATGGACAAGTGTCAAAGTAAGATGGCAGAGCGATGGTTAAAACATAAAAAGAACAAGTTCCCAAGCAATGCGGGTCATGGTGAATACAAGGATGAATAGGTGATTTTGATAATCCTTCTCAATCACGCCCCGCCAAGTTATGCGATGCAAACAAAGTTTTCATTATATTGATTAACGATATTTAATATATTTATTGATTGACGATATTTATTTTCGACGACATTTCAAGCATGTGCAGGAGGCTTTCCTGACGTACACAGTGAGGAACTTAGACCGGGAGTTGCATGTTCGTATCTCAGCGGTTGCTAGAGCAGTGATGGTTGATTGGGAAGACCGGTTCATTCAGTTCCCTACATAAACCTACATCCGCGTATATGGATACACAGGAAATCCAGCTATGCTTCCACGATATCCTTTGGATAGGGCAGTCTTCGTGGAGTTCCTAAGGCAATTACACGACGTTCACTATTATTTGCGCCATAAGCGTAAACAGATTGCTAGCTTTCCCATGCAGTTCGGAATCTATTGGTGCAAAACGGCAGTTGATGCTAAAGCTGTAGGACAAGAGTTAGAAAAGTTTCATCTCAAGTACCTTGGCGATGCACGCGCCTATGATCCTTGGGGTCATTATACCACACGCCTTGGTGATCGCCCATACCATAAGCCTACAATGGAAGATTATTGGGTGAACTGCGAGGATGATTTCCAGGTGCACAAACGCAGCTATGGCCGGTTCTCTCTCTCACAGATTTTAGTTTTCTTGGCAGAAGATGCGAGAGGTTTATCAAATGATGAGGGAGATACACTTCCTCAATTTTTCAGACAGCAGGTTGATACACAACCACTGCCAACTGTTGATTGGTTCGCCAAAGAGTATGCATAAGTAAAGGAGAGGTCTAGTAGAGTTATCCAAAACAGTATACTTTACCTCAATAGCAAGAAGACCAGGAGGGCAATCATGCCTCGAACAGAGCCGCCACCAATGGATGCTTCACTACCTTCCTCGTCTAAACCCAAGCAAAAGAAAAGGAGTAACCCTCCTAAGAAGATTCAAGCGCCTAACAACTCAAACGGGAAGGTACTTGCTACTGAGACACACATGGAACCTGTTAGAGAGCCAGTTCAGAGTTTTCCAGAGCCCGAGGTTCAGCCTCGCATTCCATCACCGACACCAGAGCAGTCTCCAATTCCAATTCACATTGAATTGAACTTAGACTCACAACCTCGCAATAACACCTCTACATGATCACTCTCGTCAGAGCCTCTCATAGCTAGTACAGATCCTTCCAATGGGATTAGTCGAGACCAGTCTTGGCTTGAAAGTCAAATGGGAAGGAAGACGAAGCAGCCATCCTACGTCCTTGATCATTCAGATTTCGATCATGCATACTAGGATGCGCCCGACAAGAGGATCAAGAAACAGGTCCATGTGGAGAGGAATGTTGATATCTAGATCGTCATAGAGACCGCCATATCTCCAGAGGGGAAGAGTCTGAACGAGATTGAAGTTCAGGACTTCGAAGTGATGACAGTCAACCTTGGTCGAAGCACTTGCTAGACACAGGTTGATCTCGTACAGGTTGCAACAAACAGCGCAAGGGATAGAATAATAAAAGACAGAGAAGAAAAGGAAGCCCTCAAGGCTGAAATCCAGCAACTTCGTCAATACATTTCTAGCCTTGTACATAGAACGGAAGATGTCGCCGTCACACTCCCACCGATGCTAGAGCCACAAGCAGAATAGGGCCAGCTTAATCACCTGGTTGCATACGACAAGCGTTTGGAGGATTGGGAGGAGTTCGTTACTAGAGGTCGCTTTGTGCTTGCAGAGTTATACCAGTTGCGGTACAATGCACGCGAACTCTGTCTACGTCTCCAAGATGAGCAGCGAGACATGGAAATGGATAGACCTCGAGATGAGATTATGATTGCTCACTTGAGTGTGGCATATGAATTAATCACAGATGCAGAAGATAAAGAGGCTATCTATGCTTGGAAGACACAGTTGGTATTCAAGGCGAAGATAGAGGAGACAATGGCATCAGAGTTGGCTGAGTGTAGACAGCACGTCACTAGTGCACTTCGATGTGTGAGAACTCTCATGTCTCGCATACCGTGTCGGTATCAGATTGATGGTGGTGAGTATGTTGAGCTTGTTGACGTACAGTCAGATCTCCAAGCACTCATTCATAGTATTTTCAATGGGGAGACCGTTGGCTGTAAGATGAATCAGCTTACAGTCATGTCAGCGCTGTTTGATGAGGCAATCAGGAACAAAGGTGAACTTCAATGCCAGATCACAGGCGGTGAGGACATGCTACATAGACACAGTATACTTCAGCAAAGTATCAGTGCTCCAGACAATGATGCAGGAAACAACCTCGTGGAGGGGTTAGTTTCTTGAGATCACGGCCAATAGACTTCAATTCTCACCTTTCAGGATAGCTATTAGACACAACAATTAACTAGACGCTTCTTTCCGAGTTAACTCGTCGTTACACATTGTTGGTTGGAAATTTTGTATTCTTGTGAAAGTATACAAAATGATGATTTCAACCACAGCACGTGAGATTAAACTCTCCTAATTTAGGGAAGGCTCCCCCTTTAACTAAATAAAACTGATATGGGTAGGACAGCAATCGTTCCTCTTATTTCAGGAAAGATTACGTTCTTCTCTTTTCACAGAAAAGAAACAATACATGTGGATAAAATTTATTACAGCAGCTACACAGTGAAATTAAGAAAGAGGAAATAAAGTTTCCTGAAAGCACAAAGACTTCCGTTACTTCCTCCGGGACGAGAAAACAACCAATAAGCACAAAGTCTTGAGGAATGAGATCCTATCTACCCTTTTCAGAATAATTACTTGATGAAAATATACAGCATAAAACAGCTCAAAGACTGTAATTACGATGTATCTTTTGACTACTTTAAATGAGAAATACTATGAGCACAAAGACTTATAATTCTTCTCAATTTCTAATACTAACTATGAATTCAATCTTCACATTTACAGCACAAAGACTGCAGATATTTAAATCGAATCTCTCTCTAGCAATCTTCTACAACTCTCATGTAATCACAAAATGATGCCCCAAAATGACATAAGAACATTAAGGATGCAAAAATGAGAATTCAGCTCAAAGTCTGAAATTCCAGCTTCTTGATATTACTTGAAAATTCACAATATTCCACTATAAAGCTCAAAGACTTTATGAGTACAAAATTCTGCAGAGTTTTCTTGCTTGCTAAAAAGATATCTATTACAATAGACCCCTCAGGTATTTATAGGAGGAAGGTCTGGAGAAAAAGGTGGGAGGATCTCAACAAACTTGAGAAAATCTCTCAACCGATAACTAATTGCAATTGACTTATTCAAAATTACAATCCAAATTGTGATTTGTCTTGTAAGATTTTACATGTAATTACATTTTCGAAAATTGCAAGGAAAGAACACTTGCAATTGCAAAATTTGTTTTTACATATATTTTGTCGAAAGTAAAAATACATAAAACAATCTAAAATTTCAATCTTGTATCATTCCTATCTTTGAAAGATAAGAATTTGTTGATGATGGTTTGCAATTCATTCGGATTTGGACCCAATGTGTTCTTGGCTACTGCAACTGTCTTCAAGATTACATCAAAGTATCTGATTGTTGCCAGTCTATGTTCTTCATAGGAAGTTTGCATCTTATCAAGGATTGTCTGATGATTAACAAGCTTATGAATTGAATCCATAGAAAACTGCTCTGATTCCATTTGTTGACAAAGATTGGCTGCCATTTCTGTAGTGACTGAATCAGCTGCAAGTAATTCACCTTCTTGATTCAAAACTGTACAAGAGATCTTCTCAAAACTTGAAAGAATATCCTGCTGAACTTCATCATTCATTTCTAAAGTGGCGTGGATATCTTTGATAAGATCTTGAATGACCAATGACTTGTTCGTCATAAGTTCTTCAAATTCTATGTACTTCTCTCTGTTTGGCAAGATCGAGTTGCTGCATAGAATTTGTAACTTGACTTGATCTATCTCATGCCAGATTTTTAAATCTTTTTCAAGCGATTCCAAACTTTGCTTGAAAGCTTCTAAAGTCTGATTTAGCTTTATCTTTGCTATTCTGACATTTTTGAGAACTTGCAAGGTCTTCTCAATCATTGGAATACTTTGATCAATCAGCTGAGTTATCCATGAATCAACTGCCTTGGCCTTTTGTGCAATTCTTTCTAATTGCCTAACTGATTCATTGGGAGGAGCTGTAGATAGAGAATCAACTGCTTCTGATGATCCTGTAATCCTTTGAATAACTGAAACCAGTTGAGCATTGTCTTCTTTGAGCTTTTCCTTTTTGGCTAGAAGTTCATTATAGCTTTGTGTCAGAATTGTCACTGAACTTTGAGCATCCTGCATCATATTGGCATGAGTCTGCTTGCCCAATTCTACTCTTGTGAACTTGTAATCAGACACTTGCATTTCTTCGTGTGGTTTATCAACAAGAGGCTCTGCAATCTCAGCATATTTCATTCTATTGCTGTCAACAAAAACTTGTGAGACTGTTTTTGCTTTCTTTGTAACCATCGATTTTGATTTCTTCAATTTTTGGAAATCGAAAATATCAGGAGACACTGCTTGTTTCTTTCTTTGGGAGCAATTGAATTCAACCATGGAGGAAGATCCAAAGATGTCACATCTGAAATAGCAACTGCAGTCTCTGTAGAAATGGCCTCAGTTTGTGATACAACAGAAATTCTAGGAGGTGCCTCGGTTTGTACAGCAACTATGTTTTGTGCAGAAGACAAATTACAACTAGGATTGGCCATGAAAGAATCAAAGCTTGTTACAGATGTATCTATTTCCGGAAGAGTTATTTCTGACATGGCTGGAAAGATTGGATTTATGTCAAAAATACTCTTGAAGTTATCGGGCAAGCTTCTTATGGGAGTATTCATTACTAATGAAGGCTGATGACTAGTTTCTTGAGGTGGAATAGAAGGAACGAAAACGGTGGAGAAGGAATCAACATCACTGTCGATAGGGGACATAGGAGATATGACTGATTCTGGTATTGGAGCTTCAATGTGAGGAGTTATCTCACTTAGAATGGTAGAGGTCTCAAGAACCTCGTCTTCTTCTTGTTGATCCAAAACTTGAATCTGCATTTCATTGACTTCTTTTCCCTTTAGTGTTTCCCTTTCCAATGGTTGTTCTGCAGCTTTGCTTACCTTCAACTTAATTCTGGTACCTGAAGAGGAAGCTCCTTCTTTTGATTGCTCTCTAATTTCTGATTTCAATCCCCTAGGACCAGCTGGATCATCTTCAGCTCTAACTTTGATTTTGATAGTTTTGACGCCTATGATTTTGAGCCAAGAGTTGGTGTTCGCCAAGACTGATTAAAATCTATCAAAGATAGAGACGGATTCCTTTTGAGACCACTGAATTGCAGGAATAGGGGCATTAGCAACTCCTTGTTCTTCGTATTCAGGATCTAAAATCTGCCTATCATCAATTACTCCCTCTAGAATTAAAGTCAGATTTAGATCAATAATTTGCTCCAAAGTTAGCCTGCAATAATCCATTTTGTATATATCCTTTTCTGTTCGGAGATCTGCCCAAATGTCTTCAATGCGATGAACATGAGTGAAGGCTCTTTTTATTTTATCTTTCATCCTTCTATAATCAAAATCCACTCTTGCCTGGAATCTCTTCAATGTTATTTCCTGAAGTTCAGTTTCCATTGCTTTGGCTCTTGAAGAAGTTGTCAAAGAATACCTGCCGATTACCAATGGATTATGTGAAGAAATACCGATTCCAGACTTGTGTTGCGTAGCTTGACGTGAATGAACTGCCATCAACTGTCTTCCCAACTCCATCAGAATGATCTTATCAGTCGGATATCTTGGAAGCATATAAGGTTGGTCTTCAAAGCAACCAACTCTCATATAAGTGAAGGTAAGGAATTGAAGGAATAAGCAACCATATTCATTTACTTTATTCCAAGCTGCCTCAGAAACCCTGTTGTTTGCTAGTGCTTTATCAAACAAACACATAAAATAACCAAAGAAGGCATCTTGAACCCTTCTATAATGCGCTCGGCTTGGAATAAAAGTCAGCTGATTATAATATTCCCATACAGGCACCAATGATCTGTCACCTTCAGGAGATAGGCCTGGAAAATGTCTCAAAGAAGCTACTATATAAACCAAGTATGAGTTCATATAGAAAGTAAGAGTGGTAGGAACCTGTGCAAGCTGTTCACACAAACTGTCACTGATTATCTCTCCCCAGAAAATTGGATGCTGTGCTTTTCTAACAACCACCATGAACTTATACATCCAGTTTTCAAACACATTAGAAACTTTCAACCCTGCAATTATGCTCAGAAGAGTGATCATATCATTTATTTCCTCTTTAAAATCAGACCGATACAACTTGGGTATCCGGGTCACACAAGGCCGTGGTTTGAGAAGCCATTTAGAATTGATATGTCTAATACAATCACTCTTTTTCTGCTCGAAATGTCTGTGAGCACTCTTCAATGAGATCTCTGAATATGTAGTAGCATCAGGAACTCTGAAAACTCTGTTGATTGTTTCAGCATCAAGTCTGATAACCACGTTGCCATCATCATCCTTGATAGTTCTGGATTCTTTATCAAAG
>VDFB02010676.1:0-117811 GCA_007258455.2 Sequoia sempervirens | reverse complement strand
ATTGACTAAATAATTTTATAGTGTGTGGTTGCAAGTGATATTGCAGTGATGAATCTTGAAATTGACTAAATAATTTTATTGCAGTGATGAATCTGTTTTTCCAAGATACAGTGTTCTAATTGCTTCTTTATTATGAATAGCTGGGAGACTTGCTTGTCAGCTAAGCTTTGAGGTTTGCTGTTTTCCTTATTTGTTGTATTAAATATGCATTCTTCATGTTCCTTTCTTTTTTAAAATAGCTAGTCACTCACTCTAATGAGTGTAGGACTTTGAGGTTTGAAGGATAACCCCTTTTAGAAGCTTCTCTCTAAAAATTACTCTCTTACTTTGATCAAATGCACGCATATACTTTGGAACTGAATGATTATGTAGATGCTATGCTTTGAATATAGAATTGCATCACCTCGTTTTAAGTTTGACCTGCTTACTCTGCTCCACAGAAGAAGACACAAGTGACATCAACCCTGTTCCCTGCAAGTTCTACCTCCAATGGGACTTTCTTCTTTGTAAACTATATTTGGTTGCATGAATCTTGTTGCTAGAAACTTTATACTTCAAAGTTTATCACCTATCAGTTGGAACTTAGTTTAGCCAAATCTTCAACGCGAGAATGTCTTATTTTACCAGCTAATGGATGCATGTTTCCAAGTTATTATAGACTTCTATAAGTGATATGAATTCCTGGATATTAATATGGTTAAATGGTTATCTATTTCTAAACAAATATTATGATGGAATATTTTTTTCTTTCTGGTTACCTTTACCTACATGTTTTTTCTTATCTTTTAGAGCTAATCTGTTTCTTTGATCAAATGCACTCATATGCTTGGGAACTGATGCTATGCTTTGAATAAAGAATTGCATGACCTCGTTTGAAGCTTGATCTGCTTACTCTGCTCCACAGAAGCAGACACAAGTGGCATCAACCCTGTTCCTTGCAAGTTCTATGTCCAATGGGACCTATCTGCAAGGTTGATGCATTTATGAGAGACATTGTGACTCTATTGGTCTGTAATAGATATGAATTCCTGGATATTAATCTTGTGATCTATTGGAAAGTATCAGTTCTATGGTTAAATGGAACTTATCTATCCCTAACCAGACATTGTGATGGAATATTTTTTTCTTTCTAGTTACTTTTACCTACATGTTTTTCCTTTTACTTTTTGTAGGTAAAGATGAATTTCGCTTGGATATAATAGAAACTCTCTGAGGATCTTTGGGGCAAACCATTCCACAAGATTGTCTAACAGTTCTTTGAAAGACTTCATAGTTAAGAGGCCAGGGAAGCGTCTAAGGACCTCTTTGAGAAGTTAACTCTTTTGCTGGAATAAAAATAAGTTTGACAATTAGGTATATTTTTCTACAGTTTATGAAGAATAGAATGTATGTTTCTGAATTAAATTGTAAATGTTTTTTTGAATCGACGTTTCGAATCACACTCAATGATCTATCATCAGAAAGAGGACAATCATTTCAAAAATAATCATTTCTAATTGTTAATCTGCATATGAACGTTGATTCAAAAAAGATCAGTTCTAATTGTTAAGTATTCTGCAGATGAACGCGACACCAAAAATAATATTTGAAGTGCTGTAAAGATTTGGAGATTCGAATGTGCAGGTATGTTTTTGATTGCTCTGCATTTTTAGAAGATGGCTGGATTGCAAGGATTAGTGTATTTTATTTTTTTCAGGTTCAGATGGTTGGATTGCATGCATTGTTAAAGATTTTGCAAAGAGCCATTGAGGAGAGTACCAAGAGTAACAACCGCACATGGGAGAGCATGCTTCTGATGTTTTCTCTCTTATACAAATTCTGACACAGGTATTGATGAACCGATGCATTTCTTTTTCAGATTCATAATTGAGATATACAAATGAGCTACCTTCACTTTTTGGTGAAAGTTTCTCCTTCTATACACTTTATTAGAAGCTAGTGAATCCAACAAGATGTCCTCAATTTTCTTTAATGAATTAATGCTCGCTGTCCTATTCAATTTAATATTGAAGAGGATATGTAAGAAAATATCAGTTCAATTTATTTTTAGCTAAATTGGCATTTGCCTTGTTTTTTCATTTTTCTTTTGAATGTCAGTGAGCAATTCAAGTTTGAAAGAGTTAATTCTAAATTATAGAAGCATACAGAAATTGTATGATAATTTTTAGACTTGTAGACCATGAACCAAATGTTTTTTCTAATTATACTTAATGTTGCAAGCAAATACCATAAGTTCATGTATATACTGAGCATTACGTTGGTAGCCAGAAGCTGCATCTAATAGTTGTTCTTCCTGTACAGGATAAGACCGCCTCAAGTGTGGCAAATACTCTGCCTATTCCATTGCCTACTCCAAAACTGGCTGTGCAGTCATCAGCAATCAAAATAGATATGCCTTCACAGTCTTGTCCAACTCCCATATGATAAAATCTGATGACGGTCTGGAGAATTTAGAAGATGATGATTGGGATAGTTTTGAAAATTTTCCAGTCTCCACCACAGTAATTTCTGAAAACACTTATTAGCATGGATCAAGTGCTGCAGGTGTAACAGTACAATGTAATCAGCGAGGTTATTTAAACCTGTTCAACTTTCTATTTTCAAGTGTTTCAGTTGTGACAGGTTGCCAATTGAATCATGGAGGTTATTTAAATCTTCACACCATCTTATTTTCAAGTGCTGCAGCTGTGACAGGTTGCCAAAGGAATAAGGGAGGCTATTTAAACATCCACACCCTTCTATTGTTCAAGTGCTGCAGCTGTAACAGGTTACCAATGGGATCAGGGAGGTTATTTAAATCTATACAGCCTAATGTTCAAGTGCTGCAGCTGACAGGTTGCCAATGGAATCAGGGAAGTTATTTAAAGGTCCACACCCTTCTATGTTCAAAGTGCTGCAGCTGTAACAGGTTACCAATGGAATCAAGGAGGTTATTTAAATCTATACACTCTACCATGTTCAAGTGCTGCAGCTGACAGGTTGCCAATGGAATCAGGGAGGTTATTTAAACGTCCACACCCTTCTATGTTAAGTGTTGCAGTTGTAGCAGGTTGCCAATGGAATGAAAGAGGTTATTTAAACCATGAAAATATTTTATTTTCAAGTGCTGTAGGTGCGATAGATTGTCAATAGAATCAAGGGGGTTATTTAAACCTTTAAAAACTTCTTATTATGTTCAAGTGCTACAGTTGTGAGAGGTTGCCAATGAAATCAGGGTGGTTATTTAAATGTCCACGCCCTTCTATATTCAAGTGTTGCAGCTATGACCGGTTGCCAATGGAATCAATGAGGTTATTTAAACCATGACAATATTTTATTTTCAAAGTGCTGCAACTGTGATAGATTGTCAATAGAATCAAGGATATTATGTTGAAGTGCTGCAGCTGTGACAGGTTGACAATGGAATGAGAGAGATTATTTAAACCTCTACAACTGTCTATTTTCAAGTGCTGCATATGTGACAGGTTGCCAATGGAATCAGGAAGGCTATTTAAACCTCTAGAAACTTCTATGTTCAAGTGTTGCAGTTGTGACAGGTTGCCAATAGAATCAGGAAGGTTATTCAAACATTTACACCCTTCTATGTTCAAGTGCTGCAGCTCTGACAGGTTACCAATGGAATCAGGGAGGTTATTTAAATCTATACACCCTACCATGTTCAAGTGTTGCAGCTGTGACAGGTTGCCAATAGAATCAGCGAGGTTATTTAAACGTCCACATCCTTCTATGTTCAAGTGTTGCAGCTGTGACATGTTGCCAATGGAATCGAGAAGGTTATACAAACCATGACAATGTTTTATTTTCAAGTGCTGCAGATGCGATAGATTGTCAATAGAATCAAGGAGGTTATTTAAAGCTTTAAAATTTCCTATTATGTTCAAGTGCTGCAGCTATGACATTTTGACAATGGAATTAGGTAGGTTATTTAAACCTCCACAACTTTCTATTTTCAAGTGCTGCAGATGTGACAAGTTGTCATTGGAACCAGAAAGGTTATTTAAACTTATGCAGACTTCTGTGTTCAAGTGTTGTAGCTGTGACAGATTTCCAATAGAATCAGGGAGGTTATTTAAACTTTTAAACCCTTGTATGTTCAAATGCTGCATCTGGTTGCCAATGGAATGAGGGATGTTATTTATATCTATACACCCTACCATGTTCAAGTGCTGCAGCTGTGACAGGTTGCCAATGGAATCGGTGAGGCTATTTAAACATCCACACCCTTCTATGTTCAGTGTTGCAGCTATGACAGGTTGCTAATGGAATCAAGGAGGTTATTTAAATTGTGACAATATTTTATTTTCAAGTGCTGCAGTTGTGATAGATTGTCAACAGAATCAAGGAAGTTATTTAAACCTTTAAAAGATCCTATTATGTTCAAGTATTGCAGCTGTGACAGGTTGACAATGGAATCAGGGAGGTTATTTAAACCTCTACAACTTTCTCTTTTTCAAGTGCTGCAAATGTGACAGGTTGCCATTGGAATCAGGAAGGTTATTTAAAGTTTTAAACCTCTACAGTCTTCTATGTTCAAGTGCTGCAACTGTGACAGGTTGCCAATAGAATTAGGGAGGTTTTTTAATCTTTTACATCCTCCTATGTTCAAGTGCTGCAGCTGTGACAAGTTGCTAATGGAATCAGGGAGCTTATTTAAATCTATACACCTTACATGTTAAGTGCTGCAGCTGTGACAGTTTGCCAACGGAGTCAGGAAGGTTATTTAAACATACACACCCTTCTACGTTCAAGATTGCAGCTGTGACAGGTTGCCAATGGAATCAAGGAGGTTATTTAAACCATTACAATATTTTATTTTTAAATGTTGTAGCTGCAATAGATTGTCAATAGAATCAAGGAGGTTATTTAAACCTTTGAAACTTCCTATTATGTTCGAGTGCTACAGCTGTGACAGGTTGACAATGGAATCAGGGAGGTTATTTAAACCTCTACAACTTTTTATTTTCAAGTACTGCAGATGTGACAGGTTGCCCATAGAACCAGGAAGGGTTTTTTTTAAACCTCTACAGTCTTCTATGTTCAAGTGTTGCAACTGTGACAGGTTGCCAATAGAATCAGGGAGGGTATTTTAACTTTTACACCCTTCTATGTTCAAGTGCTGCAGCTGTGACAGGTTGCCAATGGAATCAGGGACCTTATTTAAATCTATACACCTTACAATGTTCAAGTGCTGCAGCTGTGACAGTTTGCCAATGGAGTCAGGAAGGTTATTTAAACATACACACCCTTCTACGTTCAAGGTTGCAGCTGTGACAGGTTGCCAATGGAATCAAGAAGGTTAATTAAACCATTACAATATTTTATTTTCAAGAGCTGCAATAGATTGTCAATAGAATCAAGGAGGTTATTTAAACCTTTGAAACTTCCTATTATGTTCAAGTGCTAGAGCTGTGACAGGTTGACAATGGAATCAGGGAGGTTATTTAAACCTCTACAACTTTCTATTTTCAAGTACTGCAGATGTGACAGGTTGCCAATAGAATCAGGAAGGTTGTTTTTAAATCTCTACAGTCTTCTATGTTCAAGTGTTGCAACTGTGACAGGTTGCCAATAGAATCAGGGAGGTTATTTGAACTTTTACACCCTTCTATGTTCAAGTGCTGCAGCTGTGGCAGGTTACCATTGGAGTTAGGGAGGTTATTTAAACCTGCACACTCTATTATATTCAAATGTTGCAGCTATGACAGGTTGTCAATTGAATCAATTTCAGAAGATTCATCCAGAGAGGAAATTGATTTCCCAGCTGAAGACTGATGATTTTCAATCATTTTATGGATCTCAGTTGGTTACAGATTAAACTATAATAGGGAAAACCTATATAAGATAGATACGTAAATTCACTTTCTGTAGCTTTTGAAGAACATGCCACAGTATTGGGTAAGTGTGTGAAGCCCAATCTTGGGTAACGTCTGCTGACTTGTAACCGCTCTTATCTGCTGCCTTGCTTTGTAACCACAGCATCTTGTAACCGTTGCATGCTGGTCTTCTTGGAACGGTGATAGGAATTGTATTGGTTGCATTGGCTTTTATTGCTGCGGCCGTTGCTGGCTATGTATGTACTGTGTGTAAAAACCAGTGATTAATAAAGAGTATCCCCTGCTGTTAAAGTGGATGTAGTCATCTGACGAACCACTATAAAATTTGTGTTCTTGTCTGTGTGTTCTTGTTTGTTTATTTTATTTTCTGTAATCCTTTCTTTCGTTTTTCTGCTGTTATTTAAATCAACACACAGAACAAAAGAGATTTGAACAGAAAGAGATTCTCCAAGAAGATGATTTAAATAAATCAACTGAAGATGGCAGACACAAGGATGATGGGGAAGCTTCAATGGAGGATCTTTCTTCATTCCAATTCCTAATGCTTAAATAACTGATGACCTGCATATTAACTCCAAAATCAAATATCTTGCCATCCCAAAGGCTTTTCAAAATATTCATTAACTTAGAGGTCTGGGATTCCTTATGATCCCCGTGAATTTGTTTCACGATATTATGATTAATTCTATTTGAAGCTAAGTCATATTAATCACAATGATGTTATTCTTTGATAAAACAAATTCTCATAATTATCTTCAATCATTTGTAGTTCATGCTTGTGATTTCAAATAATAATAAAATGTCTTAAAAATTATAACATAACACACATAGCAACACAAACATACATAGTTGGCTCACAATAGCTAGTAAAAGGGTTGTTGAAGAGGTTAGCAAGATCTAAATTTCAATTTTACATTTTAAAAGTTGAAGGATCAAATCTATGATATGAAAAATGACTTGGGTGAATTTTGTACTTACGTATAAAAAAAAGTAATAAATGAAAGATTTAAAATCAGAACTAATCTTTGAAAATGAATAATAATATCATAAACCATATTCATTTATAAATTTATTAATACTTTAAGAATATTTAAAAATAATATATATTTATAAATATGCTATTTTTACTATTAAGACTTTATACCTTTGATAATATATATTTTAAGAAATTTATTAAAACAGTAATATAATTATTGAATGTCTTATTTTTATCATTAACTCGTATATCTCACACACGCTTTCATACTAGCAATTCCGTGTAGAAACAAAGAACGATGAGCTGATAGGAAGTGATGCACAACAGAGGGATGGGAGATGCAGGCAATGAGGGTGGGAGGCTAGAGAGTTGGCATTGGGAGTTGCAGAGAAGAGGAACAATGTAGGATGCAATACCATGGAAAGCAAAAGTGAATTATACCTAATGTAACGAAACATGGAATAAATAGCATAGAGTATTTTATTATGTTGCAAACATAACCTAAAAATGGAAGCCATAAATCAAAAAATTCAAGCCATAAAACAAACGAGATTGGTTTCAGTAGCTAGTCGGATGCCGAACCACACAATAGGGCCCAAGATACACACTAACAATTGACAAAAACTTCATAATCTGGAAAATTTACTTCTTACACCTTCTGTAGAATACAACAATATAAACAAATGTAGGCTAAAATAGAGAACAATAACTAGTAAATTATAAATTCTATTTGTATCTTACGTCAGAAAAATAAAATGTCTACATTTAATATATAAAATGAAACACAACAAGATAAGTTTTCATTTCCAACCTTCCATATCGGGCGATGGAGAGTCATGGACTATCACGAAACTGTCGAGGATGCATATACGGTCTTAACGAGTATGATCAAGGCTATTATGAACTTTGATTATCACAATCAACATTGAGTATAGTGGGATATAGTTTCCATTTGACTATTGCAACTGATTTTGCAATTAGTTAATCGACATCGCCATCATAGTTGGAGTATGGGCTGGGAAAATAACAAAAAAATGTAAATCTTAGTCTGGTGAAGGTATGAATTTGAGACGGAATATGTAAATCAATAGATTTAAAGACTTGTATAATGTATACTACAAAATATACAATAGACATGTAATGCAACATATGATATAAATAAAATTTAAGCATACTTGTGCATGTGTTAGATTAAAACAGGAGGGAAAAAAAAGGAGGGGTGGTCTGCACTCTACCCCTTTGATGAATGATAGAAGGAATGTTTTGGCTAGCAATAAGTAAAAATGAAATCATTGGTATCCACATTACAACTCTAGTATGATCTGCAAAAAAAAGGGAAAAGTGTATATATTAGTGCAATGGCCATCTGCAATTCATACACAAAATGTAAACCAAAAGATGTGAAAGTTGATTATTTTATAACATAAAATTTACTTGGTGTATGTTGTTGAATGGACTGTCAACATAAGAAAGAACACCCAATGTCCACCCTACCATATTGGGTCATGGAGCGTCATGCACTCTCACCAAACCCCCAAGCAAGGAAAAATAGAATACCGACCATCGACATCAATGGTGGAAGCAATGTCTAGGCCAATGCTTACTTAATGAAAGCTCTAAATGCAAATCACATAGCATGCACAAGGGAACCCTACGCAAAATAAATGAATCTAGGCTAAGATAGAGAACAATAACCAAAATTTTTTTTGATCTTATGTGAACAATATGGCTTTGAAAAGTGGAAGGACACACCATTTTGAAGAGCACCCCATCGAAAGCAATGTCCAATGGACTCAAAGAAAAAGTGGATTAACATCAACTATTTTACTCCATTCGCGACCATAGGCTGTAATATTGGAATTCCAATTGAATTGTATGTCAGAAATAAATAGGTGTGTACATAAAATATATAAAGTAAAACACAAAAAAAATGAATGTACTATGGTGAACATCTGTATTAATGACAAAATATGTAAATAAGCAGATTTTAAGATCTCTCTAATGTACACTAGAAGATATACAACACACATGTGATGCAAGCTTTGAAATAAATAAAATTTAAGCATACTTGGGCATGTGGTACATTCCTGCAGCCACGGAAGGAAACGACGATTGGTGTACACCCTGCCACTTTGATCAATGATAGAAGGAAAATTTTGGCTAGTAATGAGTATAAATTAAATAATTGGAATCCACATTATGGCTTGAGTATCATCTGAAAGAATAAGAGAAAAGTACAAATATTAGTGTAGTGGTCATCTCTAATTGATAGACAACATGTAAAGGAAGAGATATGAAAGTTGATTATTTTATAACATACAATTTGCTATGAAGTTGTAATGCAAGGAATGAAGTAAAAAAAACTTATACATACTTGGTGTATGTCGCAGAATGGACGGTCAATATAAGAAAGTAGCACTTGATGTCCACCCTACAATATTTGGTCATCGAGCGTCATGCGCTCTCACCAAACCCCCAAGCAAGGAAAAAAAAATTGCCCACCATTGGGATAAATGGTGAAAGCAATGTCTAAGTTGTTGCTTACTTAATGCAAGCTTCAAAGGCATCAAAAGCTATAGATATGATGATTGCTTGTGTAGAGTATGGTTGCAAACATGAAAGAATAATTGAAAATTTAGTACACTAAACACATACGATTAGAGTGAAGCCACAATAGTGGTTTACAATTTGATGGAGGAAGGAAAACTGAGAAAACATGACCCCATGGAAAAAAAAGTGATTTTGGGGGTTTGTACAAACCTAGAAGTTAGACCAAACCAAAAAGGGGTTCAACCGAACTTGGGTTTGAGCGAACCCCTTAAACTTTTTGCAACCAAAAAATTAAAAAAAATGCATATGAAAGGGGTTTGACTGAACCTGCTTGAAGAGGTTTGCTCGAACCCCTACGGGTCAGTACGGAACCCCCTAAATCCTCATCCCCTCCCTGAGACACAAAAAACCTAAATTTTGGCACTTCAGAGCTCAGGTTGAGGATGAAAATGGAGGAATCTTCACAAACCCAACTGGAATCAAGTAGTCCTTGGAACGAGCTATCCAACGAATATAATTTTAATATATTTTGGTTTTACTATGTATTTGTTTTTTAAGTTTTATTGAACATAGGTTTTTCATCAAAAACAAAGGTCTTTGTTCTGCACATGTGGAAAAATAGAAGATTATCAATTTTTTTTTTCAAAAATATAAATGCACCAAATATTGAAATCCTTAATCCAACCCCCCAAAAAAAAAGAATTTTGATATATATATAAAGTTATGCGTTATATGGTCGCACTATATTTGAATTGTAATTGACCTTTGACTTAGAAACTTGATTAAATTAAAAATATTCAATAAAAAACTATCTAACCAAGTGGAAGCACTAGATATTGGAGTTATGAATCTAAATTGAAAAGAATTAGAATTTTATCCTTCATGGAAAAAAGTTATGCGTTATACGGTGTGTGTCACTTTTTTAAAATGTTGTTTTCTAAAAAAAACCAATTTTTGTGAGAGATGGAAAAAGAAGTGTAATCTAATTCCAAAATTTTTGAAAAAACTATTTTTAGAATCTACAAAAAAAAGTCATGAGACTCTAGTTTGCATCATCTTCAAATTCTTCACGATTTAGCTGCTATAGGTTCCCGAATGTGAAGATTTAGTTAAAAATAATAATTTCAGTGTCCAGTTTGGCCAAAAATTGTAAGCCACTATTGTGGGATCACCCATTGGTAGACAACAAATCAATCAGAAAATGTGAAGACTTATAGAATCCATAACAAATTTTATGCAATGAAGGTGGAGTAGAAGAGTAGAAGCAAATAAAATGCAAGCATACCTTGTGTAGGGAATGAAATGGAAGATTGAGAGAGTAAGGCAAGCCTCGTTTGCACCCTTCCACGTTATGGCATAAAGCATCATGGATTATGACCAAACCTCTAAGCAAAGTAGTTTTCTCTATAGGAATTTAAACTATACGTCAGTGCATGTATTGGGAATGTAAAATGCTGTCAAGGGGATATCATTTGGAACAAGGGAGATTAGAATTTTAGCACAATAAACATGTATCATTACTACAAAGTATTTAGATAGGGAAGTATAAAGAGCTATATAATTTGTCAAGAATAATATCTAATATATGTTGAATAAAATACATGTTTTAAACAGGATACAGGTATACCTTTTGCAAAGTGTAGCACACAATATGTGGACAAGTGAATATAATTATCTTTTGCAACTTGCAAATGTTATTAACCCAAGATCACTATTATCTTGTTAGAAGAATATATAGACTTGCAACATTTGTCACAAAGAACTTTGAATGTAATTAGAAAATAATATATGGAAAGAATGGGATACAACCTTACCTTGTATAGAAATACAATATATTTGTAAAGAATAATATCTAATATATGTTGAATAAAATACATGCTATAAACAAGATGCATGTATACCTTTTGCAAAGTGTAGCACACAATATGTGGACAATTGAATATAATTGTCTTCTGCAACCTGCCAATGTTATTAACCTGAGGTCACTATTATATTGTTAGAAGAATATTTAGACTTGCAACATTTGTCACAAAGAAATTTGAATGTAATTAGAAATGAACAGATGGAAAGAATGGGATAGAACCTTACCTTGTATAGAAATACAATATAGTTTCAACTCCAACAACAAAGGGTGCTTGCAAGCATAAATGCATTTACAATTAATATAAACCTCTACAGTGACACCTAGAAATGTTCCCAATCTAAATTTGTTAGAATCTTAAAGTGATAGAAAGAAATAATTCAAGTGCTATAGCTATGGAGGTGGGATGAATCCAGACAAGTGCAGGAAGGCATTGAGAGCAAGTTGAAATTTAGATAATGGACATTTCTTGCTAGGAAGAAGGGGAAAGAGAAAGCATAGATTGAATAGGAACATCTTGTACTAATGCCTGTATAAGTTAATCTTTTGAAATGCTGGGGAAGCTGAATAGGGCTAGGAATGAAGGGTCTTGTAAAAGAATTGAGACAAAGAGGAAAAGCAAAAGTGGTGTAGGTGCCGTGGAGATCAAAAGATTTCATGATGGTGGCAGTAAAGACAATTGTTGGAGACGTTCCTCTTCTTTGATTCAAAGTGCTTTGTATTTGTTAGAGTGCAACCTATAATATCTGTCAAAAGAGAAAGGTGGATCTATGCGTATTCCTTCTAGTGATTTAACATGAGAGAGAGCTATGAATGTTAGTCCTTTCCTTTCTTTAGTTCCAATATCTATTTTAGCTTTCTCTAGTGTTAAGCCTTGAGATTTATGGATTGTGATAGCCCAAGCCATTATCAATGGCAGTTGTCTTCAACTGCCTCATGTGATTGGGATAATGGGGATGAATCTTGGACTCTCCTGATCCCATGCTAGTCTAATGTAGTTCTGGAAGTCAACAACAACATATTCAAGTAGTTGAGGAAGTTTAGCACCAATGGCATATACAATAGCCTTCACCAAACCCAAGGATCCATTCACCAAGCCAGCTGCCACCCAAAGATTTGTTGTCAACATTACCTATTGGCCAATTGTAAGCAACCGTTCAACTTGAAGTTGTTCATCATTGACATAATCAAGTGCATTTTGTTGGGAACATTCAACAACACTAATTGGAATTGAAACATTTAATTTCTATAGCATTTTCGTATTGTGCAAAGCAACCAAGCTATTGGTTGGGAATAAGTGGATAACTTGATCAAAGGCTTGGTTTTTCTTAGATGCAAGCA
This sequence comes from Sequoia sempervirens, assembly GCA_007258455.2. Taxonomy (NCBI): domain Eukaryota; kingdom Viridiplantae; phylum Streptophyta; class Pinopsida; order Cupressales; family Cupressaceae; genus Sequoia; species Sequoia sempervirens. Next base: position 105,249 of record VDFB02010676.1, on the reverse strand, counting down.
TGGATTTTGTTTGATTCATAAGAATTTTCCAATCAAGCAGGGTTTCTTGGTAGTTTCTAATATTCATAAGGAGCATACATAATTGTTGTTGTGATTTAGATTGCCCATGCTAGTGAAAGATAGTGCCAAGCTTAATAACAATATTGAAAGTGTGCCAAAGTGATAATGCTATAGACCAATAACTATAGATAGGGATATCCATAATAGGGGGAAATTGTGCCAAGTCTTCAAAAAGTATCATAGACACACCACCGAATGGTTGCAAATGTCTAGAAGGGAATGCTTTCCACAATTGGCTATATATTTTTAGCAGCAACTTGGAACCCAAGAAACTCATTTCATCAATTAGTATGTACTTAATATTTTTGAAGTCTTCTTGAAATATGGTCAATGGTTTTCCTTTCAATGGATTCATATCTTTTATTGGTATGCGAAGAGCAATATGCACTATGGAGGCACGAACATTGTAAGCAGCAACACCCATTGGTGCCAAAACAAGCAAAGGGTTCATTTTTTACTAAATGGTCGGTTTAGTGCTCTTCGTATCCTATCAATCAAGAATGACTTACTTGTGCCAATATTTTCTTGAATGATCATATGAAGCGGAGGCAATGAGGGCGGCCAAGGTGATGATGTTGAATGATTCTCAAAGCAAGCTCTTGTCTAGGAGATAGTTGATGAGAAAGGGATGGTGTTGCAAAGGAGTGGAATGTGTCTTCAGGTGTATGTAATTTAGTTGTTGCAAAAAATTGTTCAGAAATACTATGAAGATTCTCTAGAACATTGTGGCTATCCCACCTATAGTGCAGGTCAAAGTCCTTCTGACACAAGAGTTGTAGCTAGTCCAAACAAACATTGTTTGTTGCACCAAGTTTAGAGAGCAACTCCCATTCATATTATTCTATATGTGGTGAAGACTGTCCACTATCGGTATTGCTATCGCCACCCTAATCAAATATAGGTTGGTCAGAAAGTCTATTTACATGCCAAGCAACATAGCCAGTAGCATGGAGTAGCCTCCAAGTTTTTGTAATGCTTTCTCTTGTAAGCCCTATGTCGGCCTCCACATTCTGAAAAGGTTTGTAAATCAATAATCATAACCAAAAAAATGTTTCATGCACATCACTTTTTTCTGGGGGGATGGCCTTTAAAAGCGAGTAAACAATGATTATAGCAGGTTGCAAGTGAGTACGCCAGGCTAGGCCTTTGCAGTTTTTGCAATATGTATAGAGTTGTGCAAAATGAATAAGGGATATTGCCTCCATTTTAGGTGGTCTATGCATGTATGAATGAATATAAGCACTAGCAAGGTCATCACCATTGTCAACCATTTTCAACCGATGGAACATTTGCTTGCTAACATTCAAAGACAACAAATGCCAACTTGAGATGACAAGGGGAAATTTTTGCAGCATATGGCATGTTTCTTGTCTACCAATGTCACGATCAACAACCAGATTCATCATGAAATTTTGGTAGGAAAGTAATGCTTTATCCCCAGATGAATTTGTATTTGCAATCCTTTCTAAGATATCAATGTAGCTTTCAAATTTTTTCTCAGACTTTGATGAATATTTGGAAATGTAGTTTAGGACAATTTGCCTAGACAATACTGGTTGGAAATCAACATTTGCTTGCCAAATCCAGACCATCTTATGGTTGTAGATATTAACGCGGTCATCATTTCTTGCTAGTTTGGATGATTTGTTTAATTCACTATCAATTGTCAATGTTGAAGACGGTTGTGTATTCCATGGAGCTTTGTAGCGACATTGCATTTGTTGGCCTTTTTTCCTCAAGCAAGTGTATTGAGTGCACTTGGTATGCATTTGAACCATGTTTAACAACTGTTCATAATTAACCATTGGATCCATTGAAGAAATTTGTGTAGTATTAAGCAAGCATGGGTCATCCAAGGTTGACTGGTAGATCCTTGATATTACTTGCTTTGGGGCACAAGGGTTCCATGCTCAAACATAGTGATCGAAGATTTTTTTTCCTATTGACAGGTCATGAGGATTGGACCAATTGAGCATTTCCATATTTGGGGCATCTGGGAGCCACAAGAAACCATGCACATGTGCTGATCCGTGATGTTGCCACTCATACTTATACCAATAGTCCTTTATGTGGAAAAGTCTCTAAATAACCTCTTCACAAAAAATAGTGAATTGTAGGTGCATGTACAAGGTTGTTATGTGCATGTTTTGCACAATTTTCTCTATGAAGTGTGCTTAGGAGTACAATGAATCAAATTAAATTATGGGTTCAATCACCTTATGTAGATCAAGCCATTTTGTATTTGTAGAGCTCAAAGTGAAGAAAAGGGTTGGTGTACCAAGCTAGTGGATCATTCCTAGAAGCTCTTGTCAACTTTTGGCCCAATATGAGTGAGTTCCTCATAAGAATGCACCAAATCGAACAATTTGGTTTGCTATTTGCATATCTAGTGCATTTTGAAGCAACTTCTCTAGAGCTAGAACAGACATTGGGATTCTTTCCTCCAAGTTTGTTTTCATAAAAATGAATGTTGATTCTTGGCTTTGATGTCTCATTATTAAATTATAAATGTAATATCTAAATTTGACATGCCCTTCAAATCTATTATCACAATATCTCATCAAGTGCAAGGCATATTCATGTAAGTGAACTTGTACTATTCTCGATTGTAGCGGCATTTCCATGCTAGTTGGGAACAATGTTGGAAATGCCATACTTAATAACCCTTCTATATTATATTCATTGATAGGGTTAGAATCTATTTCAGGCCAAGGAAAGGTATTTTGAGTAGTGTCCTTAATTTGTAAGGCATCTCTAATTTCCTACAATTCTCGAGGAGGTTTGGGCATCAATGGAATAAATGATGAGAACTCTTGAAGGTCAACCACGTCATCAAGAACACTTTTTTATAGCTTCCATTGGTTCATTTGGCCCATGTGTCGGTTCTTCCATTATGTGCAAGAGATCAAAGATGTCAGTACTTCTAGGAGGCAACAAATTTAAAGAATTACAATCCATTGCAACATCACTATAGTATGGGTCATTCTCAATTTTATAAATTAATGCAACCATGACATTATGTTTGTCAACATAGCAATCATAGTTTGTCCCTTGCATGCCAATTCTTCACACAATGACAACTTCAAGAGCATGCAACTGGTGTGACAACAAAGTTGCAATGCAAGTAATGTCTTGTGGGAAGCTTATAATGGGCCCACTCTATTTGTATTGGCCTCCTCTAGCATGGGTTACTTGCAAAGTGGGAGAAACTCTAGTTATAAGCATTTCTTCAACTTGAGTAAGCTTTGCAACAATGGTTGGTTTTGGCCCTGGATCCATTTTATTTGCCAAGCTATATCTATGTACACCCTTTTCAGAAGCACAATGCAAGCAAACAATGCTAGAAGTGGATCCAGTTGAACTCTCATGTTAACATAGCTCTCATTGCAAGTACAACAAGTTTTCAAGTCAGAAAAAGCATCAATGCACTGGCAGAAGGATTGCATTGCTATGTGGAAGGGTTCACCAAACATGATGCTTGAGCACAGGGTTACTGAAGATGTGGTTGGGAAGGAATAACTAGGAAGGGGTTCTGGTGGTGTATAACCAAGTATTACAGGAGTAGTCTCATAAGGATGGGTGTGGCTCATTGGAAAATGAGAGGAAGTTGAGGGGAGCAATAGTCTGCAAATGCTACTGGTGAGCTTTCTTGCAATGGTGGTATCCCTTGTTTAGCATGGCCTGCCAACCCAACTGGGTTCATGGAATTCGCTTTTGGAAGTACTTCACTCACCAGTCTACACAAATGCGATCTTTGTGGTGTGCATAATAAAGCTAGTTTCTCTCGTGCTTTTCTTCCTTTCTACAGTCTACACTTGATGTGGCGTTGAAACCTGAAGGATGTTGCAATTCCTGCATTAACAACATGCAATGCAATAAAATGGTTGCATAAACCAGGTTATAGGGCAATGGCATAACTATAGTGGTCAACCTATTTGAATTTGCAAGAAAGTAGCAAAAGACACAATAAAACCAACATGTATAAATAATTGTATGTATTCATATGCATTGTATTTAAAAGTGCTTACAAACTCGAAATAAAAAAACAAGTATGCAAGGACTCAATCTTATTGGTCCAGTGGCTAACTAAAAAGGCATTACTAAATTTATGTAGGTACAGGAATTACTGGCACCACCATGCATTGAGAAGACTTCTTTTCAGGACAACATTATTAGTGTTAAACCATGTTGCATATACTCTTAATTTGTGAAGTATAATATGATACATAGTTTAATACTTAAATACTATTATGAAAAAAGAAGTCTCCTCAATGCTATTAGGTCAAGTATCTCCATAAATTTGTGTCATGCGATCAAATATGGAATGAATGTTGCTTATTATTGGAAATATGCCACCTTTTATTCTAACAATTACTTTTAAAGCCTAGAAGGAATAATAACCAAGGCATGAGTATTGACATTATACATTAGATGAACATATGCAAATTTTCTGATTGTAGTTGCAAAACCATCGTGAAAGGGATGGGGAATTTAGAAAATTTAAAATCCGCATGCAAAGATTTTTTTTTACTATGTCACTTATTGATAATAACCAAGATAAACATATATGGTAACACGTCTACAAATGTATATATGCATATCCAATCTTTGTTCAATGCAAAGTGTCATGAATGGAAAGTACGATGCACTATTCAAGCAAGATTGTAGTGGTGTTGCTGCCTATTGTTCTACATCGTCCCTTCCTTCATTACACTCTCCATTGAAAATAAGTTGATATTTTTCGTTGAACATACATATTCACATATAAATATATATATATACATTTAGTAGAAAGAAGCCAAGAAAAAATGCAATTAATCAACAGTTAGGCAATGCAAAATGAAATAGACTTAAGAAATACTCACTGTCCACTGCACAGTTTTTACTAAGACATCACAATCAGAAATATAAATCTGATGCATATCTAGCGATTTGTTAGCTATAAAATATTGATCATTGTAGATGAGTAAAAAAATTAGAAATTAGAAACCTGTACATTCACAAATACTTTTTCCAATAGTTATCCATCGACAAGAACCCAAGCATGTGCATATGTAAATATATTTGCAAATGTACCTATACATATGAAATATTTTCAATGGAGAGTGAAACCAATGGAAAGTGCAATCAACACTTTAAGGAGGACTGTAATGCACTTGCTTCCATGATTGTGCATTATACCTTAATTTGTTCCAATGACCATCCATAAAAGCTCAACATTTTCTATTGCATATGCATATATACATACACATGTACATATAGAAATATTGCAATTAACATAAAACATGCTTGAAAGCACCAAAGCAAAAGAAAATAAGATCTTCTATCCATCCTACCATATTGGGAATACAATCTTATCAGTGAACATTTCTATGTAGAAATAGATATACATGTGGACTGCAAAACAAGAAAACAAGGCCTGCTCTCCACCCTACCATATTGGGTCATGAAGCCCCATGGGCTCTCAATAAACCCCTGAGCAAGAATATAGATTGTCCATCACATTCATCAATGGTGGTAGCAATCCTTCTATTCACACATACCAAACATCTAATGGTTGCAATAATTCTATTTGAGAGCATTCAAGAAATAATCAATAGTGAATAGCAAATTTGAAATGGAAAAGAAGAAAAGAAGGTATGCTCTCCACCCTCCCATATTGGGTCATGAAGCCCCATCGGCTCTCAAGGAACCCCGAGCAAGAGTATAGATTGTCCATCACTTCTATCTATGGTTGAAGCTATCTTTGTCACGACACAATGAAAAATTCCTTTTGTGAGCCTTTAACAAACAAAAACCTAAAAGCTATGCTTGACAACAATGCAAACAAATACAATGCAACATCATTAATTGGATGCATATAGAAGGACTTACTATTTGGAAATATTGTTTTGTTGGCATATTTTGTTTTGTGGTGATGGTTAGAATGTAGTAAAATAGTTAATATTTTGTACTCCATGTTTTTTTTCCACCTAAAGTTAGAGAAGAACACCCAACAATACCTTATTGAAATTTGCAAACACTTTTGGTATCTCTGCTCACGTCATGAGGCTCCATGACCCAATATGGCAGGATGGAGAACAGGCCTTATTGTCTTGAGTTTATTTTATAGTTTACATGTACAGATTGCTATCCTTCTCAAATAGCATTTACAAAAAAATTCAAATGTTTTAGGTTGTGGTTAGAATCTACTAAAATAGTTTACCTTATATACTTTATCTTACTTTGTGACCATTGTTGCCAGTACACACAAACCATACAATAGTTAATTTTCATGCGAAGAGGACAATCTTTTGTGAAGGTGCAAGTCCAATCACCTACTGTTAAATTTTTTGTGAAGATCGCATCAGCATATTTTTTGTTTTTTACATGGGGCAATGACTCGAAGAGGAATAGAAAAGTGTTGGCAATGGCACTAATAATTAGACTGATGCACAATGTATGTACCATATGTACAAGTATCTATCTATGGAAAGGAAGTACACACATGTGGATTCAACTAGAACTCTTTTGATTATTACTTCACTTTTCCTTCGTAGGTGGCTGCAAGTTATATTGCTTCACCTCTGATAAAAAAATCTTGATTATCGCAAAGTATGCTAGGTTGTTGTTGATAAAGGACTATAATTTTTTTTCAAAGAACAAATATTGTTTCATCTATTTTCAACATCTTATGCCTATCATTTTGCAAGGATATGTTACTGTGCTTGTTTTGCTTTAATGTTTCTCTCTGCCTTGCTTTGTGCCAAAAAAAATATTGTCTGATTTATGCCATCCATTCTGTTGCTATGCCTATGATGCAGCAAAATACTTAATGTTATACATGTTACATCTCATTGCATTGGGTATTGTTGATTACCGTTCTTTGCATTGGAAGAAAATACTTAATCTTATATGCTTTTTGTTAGCTCATGTTGGGGATTTTCAATTATAGTTTTGTTGCTTATGCTATATTGTTTCATTTTGTAGAAGGTATTGTTCCATAGGCTGTATTCTTTCAATTTTTGAGTAGCTTGTGTTCAAAAAGGAGTGTTTTTTGTATAGGTTTGTTACTGCCAAATTTTGATGATTTTCTCTTTAATATTTGTGTATTTGTTGGTATGTTTCCAACATAATAATATATACATATATATATACATAAATATATATACATACATATATATACATTATTTCAATTTCCAACAAGAAATTATATTCAAAAGGTTGTACTATTTTCTATAAACAATATTATTTCACTAATTATTACCATCTTCTGGCTATTCTAATTTTGAGAACATTTTGTAGAGAACAAACTATATTGTGTGTGAGAATGACTATTATTTGGTTTAAGGTTCGCACTTTGTGTCTATGGTTTTGCATACATTTTCTAGCTGTCATATTTCTTGTGCTCCATGGCTTTCTCCATTTGAGGTAGTCTCACAACTAAAAATATACTTCTCTCTGAATATACTCATTAATGAAAAAAAGATCATCCAAAGTTATCAGTGACAAACACATAAAAATATGCTTGTTTCTGTTTGAAAGCTTTTAGAAAATTGGAACAATATAGACATATGAACAACACTTTTTGGAAAATAACACAATCTAGCAAGCACACTCACAGAAATTTCACGGCCAATGAATGCACTTGAACCTTCACACAAGCTTTCCCTCTTCACTGATAGCCATGTTGAAGAACAATATAAACATAGACAAAGACACTTAACAATGCATTTTTTGAACATTACACACTCATGCATGCAACATAGAATATCTTCACAAAGATCTATGTACATATATATGTGTATCTAAGTATATATGTATGGGGATCAATGTGATACTTTCCAAGTGTTTTTGGCTACTAGTTTGCAATCTCTAATGTTACTTCCATGCTAGATATGGATTCCATATGGTACTTCGCTATAATGTTTGTTATGTATGCCATGGAGCTCAATCCAGAAACAACCGCTCAAGAATCCTTTACTAATAATATCCTAAATTTCTCTTGTAGTTTGGTGAGTTTTAAATGCAAAGTATTATTGCAATCATCGCCAATGTTTGTAGCACATACAAGATACGTCTGCAGTATTGTTTTATTTACAATGACCAGTGTGTGGAACACTAATCTGCATAGTAGGTGGCAGATGCGTTATAACTCTGGCCAGCATATTTTGTCAGCATCACATACATACACTCGACAATTTTCAACAAGGAATATTGTGGTGTTATTCTATTACTATACCTAAAATGAGAGCCATGAGTGATGAGGGTAAGCTTCTATGAGGATGCAAGATGTATTAAGCTCCATGCAACTTTTGCAAGGGCATTGTAGGTAATTTTCTATTTTTTGAATGGATAGATGGATGTAAATGCAAAAGGGAAGTGTTACCTCTGATAATATTTGCCCCATTTTTGTTTTGGAAACTTAGCGAGAAGATGTGTGTTTGAAGAAAATGGGAAGAGCTACATGTCAAAGGAACCCTTTGAGAGTGTGCTTGATTTGTGGTTCACACACTATACCACGCCAAATTGCTTGATTTGCCACAATGTATTGTTCACTGTTTCAAATATCTTACCTCATCAATCGTTTTCATTTTCTCTACATCACTTTGCATCGATTTGATACTATGATTTTTTGTTGGGTTTCATATATATCTATATATATGTGTGTGTATATATATGCACACACACACACATATGTGTGTGTATATATATGTACATAATGTCAACAATTTTATCCCATTGCACACACACCCATGAAATACAAAGAGGTAGGCATGCTATAGGTTGCTTGGAATCTTCACCTGACCCACTGACCTAGGCTAGTGGGCATGGGCATGCAATGATGTGTAAAAGGTGGCAGGCATTTTTTGCGATGATACAAGGGTCTGGCCAAATGACAAAAGAGTACAAAAGGCCAATGAGATTTCATTAGCATTGATTGTTGTATGCTTTTTGTGTAGTGGTGATGGTGAAAGAAACATCTATTTTAATGTACACACATATATATGTGTATATATATATACACATATATATATGTGTGTGTGTGTGTGTATGCACATATACATGTCACTACTACATGGATATCATAAATCAATGAGAAGTCCATGTTGCTATGAAGGTGCAAGTGTGTTAACCAGCCTAGGGATTTATCTGAAGCTGGTACTCTATGTTACATTGCATTGACCATTGTTCATAATTGATCTCTTACTTAAGCTATATCATTCCATAGATAACGCCAAGAAAATAGAGTGGCTGTATAGGAGGCTAGTGAAATGTAATCAACATTGATTGTTGTATGTTTTCTATGTAGTGGAAAGCATGCAAGTAACATCTATTTTAAAGTCTCCAGGAAACTAAACGAATGTCTGTGTAGATATCGACAACATATTTTTCAGTTTCATTCTCTAGGTTTATAGGCTCAATTTTTTGGCTATGTTTGTAGGCTTCAAGGAATAATTCACACTAGAAACAACCAGCCAGTAGGGATCTATTTGAAACAAGCCAGAGAAGTTGTATGCCAGTAGGACCATTTGCTACATTGTTTCATTTGTGGTTTGCAGTTCTTTGAACCCTATATTGTCTAATTTACAACAAGGCACTATCAATTGCCTCAAATTTTGATAAGCTGGAAAACAAGTATAGTTTTTTTGGTACGCTTGACATTGTTAACTTTCTACAAGACGTTGTTGTTGAGAACCCTACATTGTATGAATTTTTTGATAGGGTTTTGTTAAGGCATAAGTAAATTTCAACTCCAGTTTATTTCCATGACTCTATGGGTTTTTATTTATGAATTCCTTTGGTGGTTATGTTTCAAATCTAATATAATTGCCCATGTTATGCAGTCTTTTTTCATTGCTCTTTTGTATCTTGTGGTGTATTGTTTCATCCCCAAAAGAGCTTTTGTTAACAACTCTTGCAATTCTGCTTAAGGAGCTATATTTGTTGGCTTTTTTTGTGTGGTTATAGTTGCAATGGAACAAAATAGTTGATCCTATACACTTTGTTTTAGATTAAATTGGGTATTCTTGATTATTGTTCACTTGCTTTAGCTATATGGTTTAATTCTCAAGAATCTATTGTTTAGAAGGTTCTATTGTCTCAATGTTCAATGACATTCCATTAAGAGAACAATATATTTTTGAATGGGTTTCTTACCGTCAATTTTCGGTGGATTTTTATTTAAGGTCTATGTGTTTTGTGGTTGCATATTTCTAGCAGTTTGCAACAGAAACAATATTCACCAGATACCATGTTCCTTTTCTATCTATGGTACATCTACATTAATTAATAAAACAAGACAACCAACCCAAAATTTTCAAAACTGTTTATTATTAGAAAAAAAATAGAAAAATAAAATGGTCTCAACAACACCTTCTCAAAATATGAATAGCCAAAAAATTCCAAGAATTAATAAAATAACATTGTTCATAACAAACAATACAGCCTTTTGCATACAATGTCTTGAGGGGAATAAAATATGTATATATATATGTGTGTGTTTGTGTGTGTGTGTGTGTGTGTAACAACCAACATGGAAGATGGGTGGATATCCCCTATTGGTGTAAAATTTGGTCAAAATTTTTGTCATCCTTGCCATCTATTGAAGCTAGTTGAGTCAACATATATGCACTTTCAAAAAAGCAACATTCTAAAGTCAGTAAAGCAACTACACAGTCTATGCCATTTACAAAAAGGAATTGTTGACTACAGGTCTGTAACCCAAAATTATAACCAAAGAGAGAGGATGATATCCAACAACACCTTGCAAAGTATAATAAGGCCAACATCCTATTGGCCAACCATCAGCCCTCTAAATCACAAATTTTCCAGTGCCCAAGGGGAAGGTCCCAGAGATGTGCAGAACACGCTAGCAAGCTATATAATAGCTGTCAACAATGCCTTGTAGAAAACAACATAATCAATATAGTAGTACAAGCATGAACAAAAAGCAGGAGACTCCAACCACACAACCATGGTTTCAACAAATACACATAAAGTAATTTTTCAACCCATCACCATTCAATACATATGATGACAATCAATAAGTTTATAATTACCACTAAATAGTGTGTGGGAAATATTGCAACAAAAAGAAAGCTATATGCAACTCCAGTAAAAGGAAATACATGTAAATAGCTAAACAATGGATTCTACCAAATACCCAGGAAATAAAGACATTAAAGCCACATAAATATGTCAAATATAAATAGGCCACACTATACAGCAGCAAGGCTCCAAATGCAAGTAAAGCATGTTTTTAGTTTGCTCCATGCACATGGTAAATTACTAATGTAGGTGACAGGAATAGAGAATAAACAAGGAACAAACTTACAAGATTCATGCCTAATAGTTGTTGGGTAGCCTCAGGAGAGCTAGAGTCAACTGACATTACTAGAGTCATTGTTTGTAAAAGACAGAGCTCCAACACTAGCAACTGGCCACAAGTTTTATAGCAAAAATAATACAATAGGAAAACATTCAATTAAACCATCAAAAGCTAACAACGTCCATTCTCAAATTTTAAATAGCAAACATTTCTACATTCCTATTTTTTTTCTTCACACATCTACAATATAATTAAAACAAATAATATAAGAAATGCACATTTACAAATGTCTCCATAAATAATTTCAAAAACAATCTATATTCCTCCAACACAATCAACCTAGAACATGCACTCTCGACCAATGCAATGAACACTGGCATCAATCTTCCATATATCAAAAGAAATAAAACTTATGATTTGAAGAATGACCCAAACAAAAATAACATACAAATCACTACATACCAATATTGTTTGTATCCATTGTGAGATTGATACATATCTACACAAAGGGCAGGGACAAATATTTTATTCATGTCGTATGTTTTGTGGGCATCATTCCAATATGGAATTCTTCATCATTTTACTCTAGCGTAGGCCACATCGTATCATTTCAAATGATAGACCATAAGAACACTATATTGTTTCATTTTCAAATAAGCTACTATTGAGAAGACTTTGTATTGTTTCGATGCCTAGGAGGAAGGAATTTTTAATTCATGTTGTTTATTTTCTGACCATCGTTCCAATGTGACATTCTTTATTGTTAGACTCTAGCCTAGGATACTTCGTATCAATTTCAATGAGATGTCATGTGACTGCTATATTGTTTCAATTTCAAATAAGGTGTTGTCTAGAAAAGGCTATATTGTTTATTAATATTAATATTGTTATCAAACTCAACAATAGCTTGTGAGAATGGTAGCTTGTATCTTAAGTGTGACATGGAGGATTTGCTTTACCATTGATCAAAGCAGTGCACAATGTATCTTATTGCTTAGGGGATTATTTTCAAACGCTACTTGCAATGGAGTAAAACAATTAATCTTATAGAGATTGTGTTAGATTCCATTGGGCATCATTGATTATCACTGCTTCATAAGACTATTTTATGCATCTAATACAATACATATATATTTCTCTAGATATTACAAATCAAATGAGTCGGGATGATTGTCAAGAATACTTTTTGGATAACAACATTTAAACAGTCCACTAGCCAATCTGGAAGGATGGAAATCAACCACACTTTTGTTTTCTACATATTGCATCCTATTGTATGCACCAATTGTGGCTAACTTATAACTACTTCATTAGTCCCATTGCAACTATAGAGCAAATTATTCATTATAAAATTATGCATTATAAAATCTAGAACTTTTATATCTCTTGAATTACATATTCTCTATGAAATAGATATGATCGCTGCTCTAAAATTCACACTTTGTATACACAAAAGATGTATATGGTATGGCATTTACAATAAAAGTTTTACATAGGGTAGTAGCTATCAATGTTAGCTTTGTGTTGCAATGGTTGCAATTGAATAAAATACCTAATGCTACATAGTTTATTCCATTTTTACATAATCACCACACTAAACTACACACCCTTTTGTTATTCTTGCAAGCCATAGCCTAGCCATAATGCGGCAATTGATAAAATAATGTGTTATAAACAACCTTTCAGAATAATGATAGTGACTACAAAAATAGTAACAACGGTCAAATCAACAATTAGATCCCAATGTACTTAATTTTTCATAGCGTCTTCTTCTTGACGACATGGTCTATCAATCTTCCCCAATGCTACATCCACAGTACACTACATTTCAAATACTCATATGCATATATACACATACATATATACACATACATATATACATCTACACATATATACATATATACATATAGATATACATATGTATATGTTGATACGTATATATATACACACACACACACACACACATATATATATACATGTATATACATATATATATAGATATCTATAGAAATATACATATACATATATACATACATATACACATCTATATACATATATAGATATAGTTACACATATTGTATACTTTGCATGTACTGGGGGACATCGTAATAACAACTACCCTTTTAATGCCCTGGGGAACAAAATGAATGTTTGGCTAATTTTCAATAAGGCATTGTTTGGTGTCGTTTTGCTGCCATACTTGGTATGAGGGCCAAGAGAGACAACAAAAAGCTTTTGTGGGGCTGCAAGGTGGACCGCGCTTTATAGAACTTCTGCAAAGGTGGGTGGAGGGTATTTTGTTTTCTTTTGCAGAGGTAGATGGTTCAAAATGCAAAAGAAAACTATCCTCTGTGATAATATTTTTCCCCTTTTTTTTGCAGGAAAGTTAGCGTGAAGATGGGCTATAAGTCTAGACAAAATTTTCATCAGCCTCCCAATTTTTTTGGTCTCCCAATGGCTATGGGAAGTCGACATCCATAGTTGTTGGTTGCTTTCAGAAATAGCATTGCCCAGTCCAACATTAACTTTTATGTGCTTTGCATCTAGTGTCGATCATGATAATAAAAACAACCATTCAACACCTAACAAAACTTTAAATTTTTTCCCCAACACATTCTTTCATTTTTTGACAAAGCTATGTTGAGAAATCAATATATTTTAACTTTTGTTTCCCACTCCTAATCTTTATGGCTTCCTTTTTATTAATTGAGAGAAATATATACACACACACATGCACATACATACATATATATATATGTGTGTGTATGTATGTATGTATGTATGCATGTGTATATATATATGTATGTATATATATATATATGCATGGATATATATATATACATATATATATATACATACATATATATATATACATATTAATATATATATATATATATATTACATATATATCTATATATATATACTATATATATATATATATATATATATATATATATATATATATATATATATATATATATATATATATATATATATATGAGAGAGAGAGAGATAGGTTGTTTCTCTACATAGATTGTTGTTGAAACCAGTATTGTTTAATTTATCACTTCCATTTTGTGGCTATCATTGGAACAAAAACAAAAAATAGTTAATGTTCTGCCTCACGGTATATAATTTTATTTTTTCAAACAAAATAAAGCAGTTAATTCTATTCATTCAATGTTTGCTTAACAAATGGCTTTCACCTTGCGGCTTTGGCTAGAACAAGAGGAAAAAAACTTAATTGTATGCCTAAGGTTATATCATTCATTTTTCGGAACAAAATAAAACAATTAATGTCATTGATTCAACATTTGGTTACATTAGGTATTATTAATTATTCTTCTTTCCTTTAGACTATACTGCCAGGTGTATTTCAATATCAACATATATATATATATATATATATATATATATATATATATATATATATATATATATATATATATATATATATATATATATATATATATATATATATATATATATATATATATATATATATATATATATATATATATATATATACATATATATATATATATCTGTCTCTGTGTGTGTACATATATACATACATTTATATATATTTCAATTTCTCATAGGGATGTCTTTGTGGCTTGCATTTAGTTGATATGGTGGGAGGAGGAATATATATACATATATACATACACACAGATATATATACATACACATACACACACACACACACACATTATTTTGTAGGCTTTGTGTTTGATATTTTCCCTTTGTGGTGTTGTTTGCAACATAATAAAATTGTAGAGGTTGTGGAGTTTTTATCGATTGTTATTATATAGCTTGGGCTATATTCTGGCTTGTTGCATGTGGGTGGCTATTGAAATTATTGTTGTTTGATTTATGGCTTTGTTTTCTGGTCATTCTTGGAACACAATAAAATAATTAATGCTGTTGATTCTATGTTTGGTTACACTAGGTATCATTGATTATTGTTCTTTGCCTTAGGCTATACATGGTATATTTTAATATCAATATATATACATACATATACATATTTATATATATATATATATATATATATATATATATATATATATATATATATATATATATATATAACATTAAAATTCTTAATGTTATGGAGTTTTGGTTGATTCTTATTGCATAGCTTGAACTATATTGTTCCTTTCTGCATCTAGCTACATATTGAAACCATTATTGTTTGATTCATGGCTTTCGTCTTGTGGTTATGGCTAGAACAAAGTAAAATAATTATATATATGTGTACATATATACACATATTTATATATATATTTCAATTTCTGGTATGTCTCACTTTATGGCTATATACATATATACACATATATGTCTATATATACATATATGTATACACACATATATATATACATATATATTCTTGTATGGTTTGTGTTTGATATGTGCACTTTGTCTCTATGTTTGCAAAGAGATAAAATTGTAGAGGCTATGGAGTTCTTGTCAATTGATATTGCATACTCAAGCTATATTTTTGCTTACTCCTTGCAGGTGGTTGTTGAAAGCACAGTTGTTTCATTTATGCCTTTCATTTTATGCTTATGGTTGTAACAAAATAAAACAAATATATTTCAACTTTCAGTGGGTCTCTCTTTATGGCTATATACATATATACATATATATGTCTATATATACATATATATGTCTACATATACATATATATGTCTATATATACATATATATACATATATATTGTTGTACTGTTTGTGTTTGATATTTGCACTCTATGGCTATGTTTGCAATGAGATAAAATTGTAGAGGCTATGGAGTTCTTGTTGATTGTTATTGCATAACTCAGGTTGTATTGTGGCTTACTCCTTTTAGGTGGCTAGTGAGAGCATTGTTGTTTCATTTATGCCTTTCATTTTCTACTTATGGTTGTAACAGAATAAAACAATTAATGTTGTTCATTCTATGTTTAGTTACATTAGGTTTTATTGATTATTGTTCTCCCCTTAGCCTACATAGGATATATTTTAATATCAATATATATATATATATATGTAAGATTAAAATTGTTAAGGTTATGAATTTTTGGTCAATTCTTATATTTCTGCATTTGGGTGGCTATTGAAACCATCATTATTTGATTCATGGATTTCATTTTCTGCTTATGGCTAGAAAAAATAATAATAATTATATGTGTACATATATACATATATTTATATATATTTCAATTTGTCGTCAATCTCTCTCTATGGCTTGCATTTAGTTGATATGGTGCCAAAAGGGATATATATACATACACACACATATATATACACATATATACACATATACATATATACATATACACATATATATGTCTATATATACATATTATATATATATATTCTTGTACAGTTTGTGTTTCATACTTGCACTTTGTGGCTATGTTTGCAACGAGATAAAATTGTAGAGGCTATGCAGTTCTTGTCAATTGTTATTGTATAAATCATGCTATATTGTAACTTACTCCTTGCGGGTGGTCATTGAAAGTAGTGTAATTTCATTTATTCCTTTCACTTACTGCTTATGGTTGGAACAAAATAAAATAATTAATGTTGTTGATTCTATGTTTGGTTACACTAGGTATTATTGATTATTGTTCTCTCCCTTAGGCTATATAGGATATATATTTTAATATCAATATATATGTAAGATTAAAATTGTAAGGCTATTGAGTTTTAGTCAATTCTTATTGTGCATATGTGTGGTCGAAACCAACCTTGTTTAATTTATGGCTTTTGTTATCTGCTTATGGTTGGAAGAAAATAAAATAATTAATGTTGTCCATTCTATGTTTGCTTACAATAGCTATTATTGATTATTGTTCTCTAGCTTAGGATATACTTCTGCCAACTTCGTTCAAGATTTTGTATTATCAATATATATATATGTATATGAAAGATCAAAATTGTTAAGGCTATGGATCTTTGGTCAATCCTTATTGTATAGCTCAGGTTACATTGTGGCTTTCTATATTTGGGTGGCTATTGAAACCAACATTCTTTGATTTATGGCTTTTGTTATCTGGCCAACAACATTAATTATTTCATTATTTTTATTCTCTTCCACCAATAACCAAAAAATGAAAAACTACTATTTTTTTGCTCAATTTCCCCATTCGGGCTACCATTGCAACCAATATTGATTCATTTAGGGTTCACGTTCTCCTCGTATTGTTTTGTATAAGGAATTTTTCACTGTTGTTGTCTGCGTTAGGCTAACGTTATTTGATTTATGCCTTTCGTTATCTCGCTATGGTTGGAATAGAATAAAATAATTAATACTGTCCACGCTATGTTTAGTTACATTAGGTATTATTGATTATTGTTCCCTAGCTTAGGTTGTACTTGTGTCAAATTTGCTGGGAATTTTTGTTAGCCCCAATGTTTTTCCCTCTTTTCTCGGTGTCGGGTAGACTTGGCAGATGGGCTATAGTTTGGTTGGGATTTTCATCAGCCCAACTGGTATATGTATATGTATATATATACACATTTGTATACATATATACATATACATACATACATATATATATACACACACATATAAAGATATAGTGGTGAATAGCTTATAAGTTTGCTTGGAATATATACATATATATATATACACACACACACATATGCCTATATACATATATATTTATACACATATTCAAATATAGTGGTAGATAGCTTATAAGTTATCTCAGAATTTTGCTTAGCCTCTTGATTTTTTGGCCTTCCAATTCCCATGAAAAAGGTGGCATAGGCAAGTGTTGGTTGCTTTGGGAATAGGGCGACATTTTTTGGGCCATGTGGATAGAGAAGGCCACAAAAATTAAACATTGGTTTGCATCAACATTAATTGTTGTATGCTTTGCATGTACTGGTGATGGTCCTAATAAGACCAATGATAAATGGAAGCCATAAATGTAACAATTTAGCCTAACAAAAACAACAATAGTGAGTAGTACCTTATGCAAAGCAATGTGGAGTACATAACATTAACTATTTTACTACATTCCAACCATCACCACAAAAAAAAGACCTGAAGGAAACAATATTGTTATCCACACTCACCCAGATTGCCAAACCCGTAAAACACTAAAAATGACAGTGCCAAATGCATAGACAAACATGCATGCAAAATCCGAACCATAAATCAAACAATATTGCTGCAAACAAAGTATTCCTATCTACACCTTCTCATACATCCACCTGTGGACATAGTTGTACATATGTCTCTATTTGCATATGCATATACATAAATACACATGCATGCAATTGATATTTCTCTGTCTTATACAACTTTCTGGTATATATGTGTGTAGATATTCGGTTTCCTATTGGATATCTATGCATATATGCATACACAATTCAAAATTTACAACTATTTGTGAGCTATTCTAAATAGAAACAAATACACGGCTTCCAACAATGTCTCACATACAAAACCCACAAAACACAAAAAAATCCCAATAACATATCGACTCAAAGCCTTCACCATGAAAACACCAACCCTAAATGAATCAATATTGGTTTCAACCATAACCCAGATGTGGTAATTCACCAAAAACACAACACATTAACTATTTTCCATCCATTCACACAAGACCCTTATTGTCTTTCGCTTTATTTTATAGTTTACATGTATAGATTTCTATCCTTCTTAGATAACATTTATAAAAAAATTCAAATGTTTTAGGGAAAATCCACAGAACACATGAAATATCAATTTCAACATTCACCAAAAACACAATAGGTTAACTATTTTCTAACCATTCACATAGAAGCGAAGCCATAAATGGAACAATATAAACAACTATCACCGACATGGAAAAACCCACAAAACTATATAGTCTTTCCAACAACAATCAACACAATGAAACAATATTTCTTTCAAGAATAACCCAAATGAGATGCACCTCTACCTGCTTCCTTCAATAACACCCCTTCCTGCTTGCTTCCTCTTTTCTTCATTCTTTCTCGACAACCTGCGAAAGAAAACCACATAATTATCGCAATCCTCACCATTTGCAACCATCGACACATTTAATAAAGCAAAAGATAACCTTCAACCACCTTCACAAAAATTGCACAATTGTTCGACGCACTTGCACCTTCATAGAAACTTTCCCTTCACACTCACTGCTACCTTCAACAATAACAAAAACCCTTAGAATGACACCGAAGAATACGTTATTGATAAATGGACAAACATTCATTTTTTTTTCCAAGGAATTTAAAATAGATGTTATTAGAACCATCACCAATACACATAAACCATACAAAAATCAATGCTAATGACATTTCGTTGGCCTCCTCTACACTTCGGTCATTTCACCAGACTCCTCTATCCTTGCGCCAAATGCCCACCACCTTTTACACGATAACAAAGACCTAAGTTCGACACCTTAAACCAATAGGGCTGATGAAAAATCTGACCACACTATAACCCATCCAACAAGTTTCCCCTAGCACCGAAGAAGCCAAAAAATGGTGAGGCTAAAGAAAATTCTTGGCAAAGTTGACACAAATAGCTTATCAGCTAATAAATGGTCCACCAGAAATGGATAGATGAGGTACCATTCTGTAATTCTAACAACAAAATACTTGACAATATCCATATGTATTAAGTATTGCTCACCCACAAATAGGTTACAGTGGATTAAGAAGCAAGGGACTAAATTTCTAGTATTGTGTATCACCATGCTATGGAATGACAGGGGGGACATGTTTGACAGAGTACTTACAAAATGAAGAGATATAAGAAATGTACAACATATTTATAATTTAATAGAGTGCACCATGCTACAGTCAACCATTCAAGGATATATGTCGAGGTTAGCTCAGTGAATTTTTGTATTATCATAGCATCTTCTACTTCTAGATTATGTTATATTTTAATTTTCTCAATCCCTTGACATGATTAAACTAGTGATTTGGCCATAATCATAGTACATGGAATTTTTACTTTTATAAAACATGCAGTCATTCAAAAATTTGTGTTTTAATTCTTAATTGGAGTCA
Organism: Sequoia sempervirens; assembly: GCA_007258455.2. Classification (NCBI taxonomy): domain Eukaryota; kingdom Viridiplantae; phylum Streptophyta; class Pinopsida; order Cupressales; family Cupressaceae; genus Sequoia; species Sequoia sempervirens. The sequence goes on along the minus strand of VDFB02010676.1, from coordinate 84,855 downwards.
AAGCCCCATTGTTAAGCATATTAATTATATCATTTTGTAAATTGTATGATCACAGCTCTATTTTTAAAATCTATATATTAGTCACTATTAATTGATATCATTTCATGAATGGTATAACCATGCTATTTTATTTTTTCTTTTCCCTTTTACGTCAAGAGGTGTTATACAATGAAAACAAATAACCTTTGTCAATAAAAACTCTTTAGAAAAAAATTGATGTGCAGGTGTAGTCTTTGAATTTGAAAGGGTTAAAGTGTAACCAAAAAATAGGAGTGGGAATCACATTGATAGGGTAGTGGAAGAATAGCGTTGGTGTTTCTAAAAGAAAATAATAAATGATCAGTTGTCTTGATAGGGTATTGGAAGAGTGTGCTTGCATCTAAGTTAAAAAGAAATGATTTTCATTCAACAATGACATGCATTGTTCTTTCACAATAATGGTAGCGAAACTCTTCCACATCCCATTCATACCTCGAATGCATGCAAATCGATTTAATCTGTGATCATAAACCCTTCGATTAATGAAAACATCTTGACAATTTTTCTATAAAATCAACTTTTCTATAACTAGCATATATATTAATTTACACATGGATGTGCCACTTGTAAGCTAACTAGCATATATTTATTAATTTATAAATAATATATATAAAAATGCTGAGAGATATCTTTCTTGAGGCATCTATTGTTAATCAATTAGTCACATAAAAGTGCAATAGATGCCTCGAGAAGGATATCTCTTGGTGTTTATATATATACTATTTATAAATTAATATTTATTATTATTATTTTGAGGTGATGTCTTAATATACATAATGGCTAATGGAATGATATTGTTCAAAGTTAGGCTCATTGTTGCAGCTTCTTAATCCACATATACATGCACATAGACATTTAGCCTTACCCTAATTAATATACACACTCTTATACACTCATCTTAGTAGGTCATTTATCACATCACCTATTCACCTACCTCCATTTAGTAATTTACCAATTGGATCTAGGTGTTATTCCATTCTAGGACAAGTCTACAAATATATATTCAACCTCACTGTTGTGAGCATGTCTTTTATAATTTTAAATTCAAATTTTAAATTTGGCCAATTAGACCAATTTTTGGCACAACCTAATGTTATATGCTAGTATCTGTAGACATTCAATGCATTCATTTTAATAATCTCTCTCAAATACTAGAATCCATAAGAATTTGAAAGATTAATCATTCTAATTAATTTTTAATAGTAACACTCTTCAATATAATGCTATTAAAAGAGTAGAAATTATGTACATGTTAGGTGCTTCTTTGTTGTTTTGATATTATTAAATTTTCAAGAGCTTTATCAAAGTATAGTGCTCCCATAGTTGGGTCATATAAAAACCCTAGCAAGGAATTTTCAATAACGATAGCCCTTAATTCTCATTAAAGTAGAGGAATGGGAGAGATATTAGGTGAAATTATATAATAGAGATTTACAAATCACACAAACAAACCCAAAACATAAGGATATACCTATGATCACAATCAAGTCCCCAAGGCTATGAGTCTGTCCTTTAATAGGACAAAGATCCAACATAAGATTCTAAGTAGTTATATTGATAGAGAAACATTATTTTCCAAGGCTTGAAAACAATACGGGACCTAGAATGCTATCTTCTTGACACTCATTAAACTTATTGAGCTAGTATATTTATTTATGTATTTATATTTTTTCAATGTTGTAATTTACCAACTTATCAATAAGAAGATCATTATTATAATTAGTTTAGATAAATTGTGCTTATGGGTATGCATAAAATATCAGATTATTAAACCCTAGAAAAAACTATTTTCCTCCACATTTTTGGTAAACCCAATTGATCATACACACAACCTATCTTCACTCTACATTTTCTAAACTAAATTAGAGGTTTTAGATATGTACTTTTTAAAATTTCACTTCACTTTTATGCTTTCTCTTTTCTAGTGTCATTATGCTTCAATAATCTATATTTTCTTTTAAGGTTTGGTGCTTATTCATCCTTCTTATCTATCAACCACCCTAACAACCCTTAGATTAGCTTTGAGTTCTTTACACACTTTCTAAGCTTGATATAGGATTAATATTCTAATATAAATTTAATATTATATCATTTGATATAATTCACTTGCATCTATTAGGTTTTTGATCCTTTAGTGCTTATTCTTGTGAGCCTTGCACTTTTGGGTTGACCCTTGCTTTCACATCAGGGATTCACATAGTCATCTATGATTGGAAAGTAAAAGTTTAGAATTGTGTCACACTTTTATAAAGGAATGACTAACACAATTATAATTTTTCAACTTTCACTTCCTAAAAATGATATTTTTATTTTGAATTTTAAAATGATACAAACTAATAAAATATACAAAATTTAATGTAGTTTATGTTTATATTTTTTTAAATAGAAAAAATAATTGAATTTTTTTTAATAAAATTAGGAGAATAATTTTAATTTCTACATTTTTAAAAAAATGAGGTTGATAGGATGCTATTAAACAAGAGAGAAATATTTTTCTCTTTTTCTTTCCCACATAAAAAATAAAAATTTAATGCATGGTTTTTTTTGAATGAATATTTGTTATTTAGTAAATTTTAAAATTCAAACTCAATTAGCATAATCAGGGCTTATGGCAAGGGATACACATACCTCAAACTAATTTTTTAGTCACACACAATCTCTTTGTAGATGATACCTTGTTGTATGGAAAAGCGAATGTTGTTGAAGCCATGTAGATAAAATGGGTTTTTGACAAGTATTTTGAGGTGTCAGGATAAAAGATAAATGCTCAACAATCAAAAGTGTATCTTCTCAATACTAAAGAAACCATAAAAAGAAAGATTATTCAGATTCTAGGTTTTCAAGAGGAAATTTTACCATGTAAGTATTTGGGTATAACTTTCTTTATGGGTGCAAATAAGTCATCAAGTTAGGATAAAGTCGTAGAGAGGATTAAATGTTAGTATAATTAATTAATTACACTAACACCCCCAATAAGTGCAACTTAGGGAGACTAGTAAAGCATGCACCTAAAACTAAGATGAATGCAATAAAGAATGAATGGGTCCTAACAACAAGGATTGATCAGGTACCCATGTACAAATGCAATGAATGAGAAAGAGGAGAAAACCTAGTGGGACAAAACCCCCCCTCAATGAGATGACCTACTGCAAAGAAGCACTAGAAGAACACTGTGGAGTAATGCTAGAACCAGAATATGACAAGCAAGGAAAGATACTTCTATTTACAAGAAACCAAATTAGAGTCACTGAAGGACTTAGGAAGAATCATAATAATGCAACAATAGACCCGATGCCACGAAATAGTGGAAAACTCACAAACTAGAAAAACTCTAGAATCTATGAAGCAACAATAGATTATAGAATGATGTTACTGAAATGAAGTGCAAATATTCAATTTTTTACCCTTCTAACTACCAAAACATCCAAGTAATTTCCAAAACACCCATTGGACCAAATCTGGAATAATGATCAACCTAGGATAGATATAGAAAAAAGTGCATGGACATCAACATAGAGCTCCTCAATACCTTTGCAACCCCGCAAAGATAGCAAAAATATGAGATCATGGAAAAAATTTATGAGCTCGGAGGCCATAAATGAACATCTAAATTCAAATAGAAATAATGCAGCTAAACAAAAAAATATTGAAAAATAAACTACACCACATGATAGTGCTCAGAACCAACTTTCTAGTGATATCTCATTTACTTGATTTTGATATCGTATGCCCAAGTTATGCCAAAAAGAAAAAAATTGCTCCTTGAAGGAAAATCAGGCCTAGGAGGGGGAAAAGAGGGCCATACGACTGCTGACGTCATGCTGACATCATCATTTCATGAGCATAAATGTAATTATTTGGGTATACCTTTCTTTATGGGGGGAAATAAGTCATCATGTTGGAATAAAGTCATAAAGAGGATTAAATTGAAAGTTAGTGCATGGAAAGCCCGCTAGTTGTCTTTATCAGGCCCGTATCCTTTTGATAAAAATAGTATTGCTAGCAATTCCTAATTATTTCATACCAGTCCTTAAGGCCCCCAAAACAATAGTTGATCAAATAGAGAAAGTTATTAGGGGTTTTCTATGGAAAGGAAACATGAATGATGTTAAAAAAAGTCCTTTAATTTCTTTGGATAGTATGTCTTCATAGAAATTTTAAGGTGGAGTGGAATTGCATGACATTTCAAAAAACAATATAGCCTTTGGGGAGAAATTGATTTGGAAAATTTATACCAAGCCAGAGTCAAAATAGTGTACAATAATGCAGGCAAAGTATCTTGATAGTCAAAATCCATCAAGAATTTTCACAACTTCTAACCCTCTTGTAGGTTCTGCCATGTGGAACTTTATGTTATCTTGTAGGAAAGTGGTCACAACATAAATTTCTTGGGAGGTAAATAATGGGGAAGAAGTTAATTTTTGGGTTGATTCTTGGAATGGTCATCCACCGTTGAGTAACTGTCAATGGCTTCAATAAATTATCCAAGTTCTATCTCATTCATGGGGTTCCAAATTAATTGATTATGTAAGTGCAGTAGAGCCTTCTTTAGGAAAGGCACTTTGGAAATATTTTTCAAGCACTTAGTTAAAAAATGAACAAAATAATTGCTTGCACCAAATTTTGGCAGCACGAACAATATTCTTATCAGCAAAGGTTGGTCATGTTATTTGATGCAAGGAGAGACTTGCTTAGAGACCATCTAAAAGATGGAGATATTGAGAAGACATTTGCAGGTGGATGAAGAAAGGAAGAAGAGAAAGAGACACAAGAAGATGGACAAAGAGATAGCATCATTGAAGCAAGAGATGAGAAGGTTAGAAAACAAGTTCTAGGAGTCCATGATGAAGATGCAATAGTGGATTAAGCAGATGACAAGTTGGCACTTGAAGATTAAGAAAAGAGTTACATGGCCCATAAAGAAGATTATCACAAGAAGGAAAAGGAAAATGAAGAGAATGGAAGAAGAAGATTTTCAAGATGAAAATGAAGGATTCATAGATGAAGAAGACAATTATGTTGCATTCATTCCCAAGCATGAAGATGGAGAAGAAATAGAGATAAAGTACCTAATTTTAGAGAGTAAAGATATTGAGTTGGTGTCAAGATTGGATAAAGAGCAGATTATGGATGAATTGGTCTTGGATATTTACAAAGAGTTGAAGAAATATTTGTGGTTGAAACAATGTATTATTTATTTGTAATACTAATATTTTGGATAGGTAATAATTTGAAGATCAAAGGACAAAGGGAGAAACAAGATATTGAGATGCACCAAAGCATAATGAATTTGATTTCAATTGGAAAGCAAGATAGGAAGTTGATTTGCATGGAAAATTTCATGCCTAAGGTGAAAATGAAGGTGATTAAGAGTAGTTTCAAGGTCAATCAAAGGTAGAGCATACACAAAATGCAATTTTTTTGACAATTTCAAATTCAAGTGGACTTGAAAATCATTTGGCCGCGAGAATGATGCAGGAGCATCTTGACAATGCCATGATTCTAGGAAGCAAATCTTGAAGGTTGATTAAAATTTTATTGTTTCACATTGTTCAAGGGTCATTCAAGTCATTTTTTCTATGTATTAGAATCGTTAGGAGGTCATTGTGCCATATTTTGCAAATGTATTCAAAAGTTGTCACAAATATGCAAAAATTGTAAAGTTGCAAAAAAACAACATTAGGAAGGTGAAAGGTTAGGTGGGTCTAAAACATTGGGAAGTAGTTAGAAATCAGTTGGTATGTGAGGATCCATGTTGAATACCTTTAAAAAGGCCTTGTAACCATTTTTTATGGTGTGGGTGATTGAAGATCAAAATTAGAATGAATAAAATCTCTGTTTCTTACATATTTCTTCAAAAATTGTGGTTTTTTGTAGGTGTATGGATTTGTACGGGCCTATATGCATGTATAAATGTTTTTAATTGATGGTACACTCAATAAAATTCCATTTTATTTTTTTTTCATGCAAATTGGTGAGAAATTGAGAGAGTTATTTCAATTTGTGTAAAAACTATCAAAAACCCTGATTAGGATAAACACAGACATGAGAATTTGTGTTTCTCCTAAGTTTTCTAGTGAAAATTGCTAATATTTTGAGGAAAAAACATTTATAACATATACTTTCATGTTCTTGAATTTTTTGGGCTAAAAGATTAAGCTTAAAGGGAAAGAAGCTGAAGTTAGGGACTAAAAATCTAGGCATAGTCTCCAAAAGCAGAGCTTGGTGTATAATACACTTAGGGTTTTTGTAATTTCCTTTGTAAATGGAATTTTGATGGAATATTAAGCATAATTAAACCTAATTTTGTGTTCCAAGTTTTGGTTAGGATAAATAAAGACAAGAGATAGTAATTTCAATAAACCTTGTTTGGAGCAAAGCCTATTAGGCCTAATATTGTCCAAAACAACAATTTTTCAAGTATATGATCCAAAGGACTTGACACCCATCCTGAGATATGTTTTAAACAAGGGAGAAAAATTATATTATTTGTTTTGGGTTTCAATGTGTATTTTGGGAGAAAAATTCTAACAGTCCCATGTACAGCCCTACTAGCAAAAACCCTACATAGGCATCAGTATATCAAATGGGTGAGAGTTGAATGTTTGTGGAAGCTCTAATAGGATTTAATAATTCATTCTCATGTTGTTTAAACAGATTTTAAGGTTAGATAAAATGTTGGAATTTTATTTGTTGTTTTGGGTAATTGTGTGAAGGCTATTAGGAGTTTGGTTATGAATGAAGGAATGGTGAGTTGATGAAGGGGCATACTCTAATGATTGTTTTGGTTTAGTTAAGGTTCTTAAATGATGATAGAGACAGTTGAGGCCATGTTTAAGTCTGAAAAGGTGGAGAACTAATATTGTTCCATGTTGAGTCATTGTTTTATGAAGATTACTTATGTTTAGATAGATGAGTTTGTGGGATTGAAACCCATTGTTGAGAAATATGCCTCAATGAAGTGAGTTGGAGATTGGTGAATTACTCTTTGCATTGCATCATTATTTGGGAACCATCAAAAGATGGTAATTATTCAATTAAACAAGGCTATAAAGCGGTCCTAAACAAGGATATTTAGCTACAATCTTAGAGAGCATATTCATTTTGTTGGAATATTGTGGTGCTACCTAAGGTAGGGAGTTTTGCATGGTTGGTAAATTGAGGAAGAGAGTGCTCACAAGTGATCATATTGTTAAATTGGGAATAGCAGAACACTTTAATTGTGTTCTATGTGGTAAGAGTCTGGAGACCATTGATCATCTATTTTTTCAATGTACATTTGCTCAAAGTTGTTGGGAATTTGTTATGCAAAAGATGAGCTTCCATGCATCATTTCCAAACTCAGTATGTGATCTCCTTTCTTTGTGGATAGTATTATATAAGTCTTCATTTTATGCATGCATTTAGGATCTAATCCCAGCTACAATGACTTGGTCCATTTAGTGGGAATGAAACAAGTACATCTTCAGAAAAGTATCAACTTCAAATTAGTTTGTCCATGCAACCATTTAAAAATCAATTATAGAAGTAGTTAATGCATGTGTCCATGATCACAAGAATGTGAACTCTTTGTTCACTTCATGGGATTAAATTATTCTTAAGAGTTGGAAAGGAATTAATCTACCTTTCAAAGGGAGTATGATGCTACCTAATAAGTTGAAGGTGGATAGAAGTTTAATCAAATGGCAACCACCAATGACAGGATTTTATAAACTCAATTTTGATGGTGCATCAAAAGGGAATCTGGGCATTTTAGAGGTAGGAATTTGCATTAGAGATTCTTGGGGAAAACTAAAGGCATCTAGATCAATTACTTTACCACTTGGAACAAATAATATGAAAGAATCAATGGCCATTATTTATGGTCTACAACTAGCAAGGCACCTCAAAATCAACAAGATTCATTAGTAGTTATTAACATGTGTAAGGAAAGACAATGTCATAATTGGCATCTAAGGTATATATTGCAAAATGTATGGACATTAAGGACAAGTTTAAACTCTATCAGATTTCTCATACATATCGTGAAGGAAATATGCTTGTAGACCATTTAGTAAATATGGGGTGCTAGAAAAAAGAGGTATTCATAACGAAAAATGATGATAAGTTGAAATCGCTCTCTAATCTACAAGAAATAATAAATCAAGAAAGTATAGATAAATTTAACTAAGTTTGGGGAGCATGGGGTTGATTTGCGTTTAAAGTGCCCTACTAAGGTCATGAGAAAAAATTGTAACAAGCTAACAACTCTCATATAACAAATTTAACCTTTTGAAAATTATAGTAGGTGTTTTCCCAATAGAAATAGAATTGGTTGCAAGTCAACAATATGCTCAAGGGGTCAAAAAAATTGATTTCCTAAAGGAGATTTTAAATGTGGGGAAGTTTATAAATTTTGATCAATAGTCAATGATTAACATGAGGCTATCATTCATGATTTAGACAGTTGGGAATTTTTTAGCATCAACATAGTCTAATTGTTCATTGGGATTTATTGAATATAATGCGCATGAAGGATTCAAAAAATGTGAAGAATCGGTTGTTTGTGCTAAAGAAGCATTGGAGACTTTTTGCGATGGCACATGGCAATCAAGAGGCAACATCAGGCTACCATGTTTTAATTTCTAATGGGGAATTTTATAAATTTTGATCAATAGTCTATGATTAACATGAGGCTATCATTCATGATTTAGACAGTTGGGAATTTGCTAGCATCAACATAGGCTAAGTTTTCATTGGGATTTATTTAATATGATGTGCACGAAGGATTGAAAAAATGTGAAGAATTGGTGGTTTGTGCTAGAAAAGCATTGGAGACTTTTCGTAGTGGCACATGGCAATCAAGAGGCAACTTCAGGCTACCATGTTTTAATTTCTAATGATTTTGTTTTCTTTTGTAGGTACCTTTTATGTATTATCATAAAGATTGTTTCATGGAAAATATGTGCGAAGGATTCCATTTGATTTTAGGGATCAAATCATGATTATTTAATTGTCTCTGCATTAGCCCAAGGAATGGTGATGGTCAACTATATCTATAAACATTTTGTGGCCTAATCAAGTGCTAATTCTATTAGCTACATTGCTAATTTGGCAGAATTCAATATGTTTAAGGGTGAACAATCATATGTCCTTGTAGCTGACAACCATAATTAAAATCCATGTTTTATCTTTAGATGCATACTCAAGTTGATCTCATGCAATCTGGGAAAGATAAATAAGGATAAAAAAGATTATTTTAAGACATGTCTCTTGGGGCCGATTGTGTGGAAAAATGCATTTATGCACTTCAACATGCTTTTGCATTCATTGTGGACAAGGTCAATTTCCTAATTCCTTCGAGAAGTTTCTCACGACTTCTATACTAGAATTGCAAGAGGCTTTGAACATCTACCTGTAGAGAAGGTAGTGAGTGTCATTGGAAATGTAGAGCTTGCCAGATACTTCATATGGTAAGTGTGCTGAGGAATAATTGAGTAGTTATCCCAGTGAATAATTGGGAAATGTTGTTCTTAGAAGTGATTACTGATGGAGAGTTTAAACTCATGTTCAAAGACCATTGTCAATAGTTCTGAAAAGAAATCAAGGGAGTAATTAGACAAGAGATTTTGGACCTAGAGACAAATAGGTTGATATATCCTTCTCAAATAGTCTTTATTTGCATTTCTAATTTACTCAATTTATTGTAAAATTTTCATGATGTGGAGCTTATTTCTAAGAAGTTAGTTCAGGAAACCTTTCTTCCAAGTGCCATTTTTATCAGTGCTTGTCAATATTATAATCTATGGAAGGGTAAGGGTTTTTTAGGAGGGATTTTTCCTCATCACTTGATAACCTGTAGGATTGAGTTTATGGCAATTTTTGTTGTGATAAAGAAAACTTTGGCAACAAGGAAATCAAATTTCATGTTGGATGCCCTGAAGAAGTTTGTAGAGAAAATTGAGAATGAACTAGCACAAAGTATTCAGGTAAGAGAATGCAATACTGATCCTGCTCACACACAACCATGACCCACCAAAGCAAGGTGTCTTCAAACAAAATTTGACTAAAATTGGTCAACATAGTGCTTTTCAGGAAGGAACCATTATGTAATGAGTAGTTGTTCAATACCATAGCCGATTGGATACTGAGAAGCAAGTTGAAGGTCAAGCCTTCCAGGTTAATAATATGGACCTTAACTTGAATTTAATGCTTCTTGGATAGTTTGGTCTGGACAATATGGATGAACATTAGGATGAAAATGAGGTGCCAGTGGACCAAATGGAAGAATAATGTTTTCTTGAAGTCTGATTTTGCTAACAATATGGGTTTTTAGAGCTAGTATTCTAGGTTCTTGAAGTCTATTTTATTGATAATATGGGGTTTTAGAGTTAATATTCTAGGAGAAACATTTTTTAATATGTGTTGGGAATAGGATTCCATTTAATTTCAATCCTAAACATATTTTATGTATCTCCTAAGTCCTTAGAAAGTATTACCCAACACTAGGATTAAAAAGAGATTAAATTTGAAGGAAATGAACATGTTAATTGACATTTGTAATTAATTATAAATGATATGAACATGTGAGGGTTTCCAAAAAGATTCCTACAAAATAGGAGCACATGGGGCACCCACATGGAAGGTGGAACCCGCCTTGAGTTAAGTTAACTATTTGGAGAAAAAGATAACACTTCAGTAATGCATGTAAGGATCCTAGAAGCTAGGGATTGATGTTTACATGCATGCAGTTCAGTTCAGTTCAGTTCAGTTCAGATTAGTTTAGTTTGGTTTAGTTTAGTTTAGTTTAGTTTAGTTTAGTTCAATTTATCTCAATTTAGTTCAATTTAGTTCAATTTAGTTCAATTTAGTTCAGTTTAGTTCGGTTCAATTTAGTTTAGTTTAGTTTAGTTATAGTTCAGTTATCTTTAGATGCATACATAATTAGTTTGAGTTTCATGTTAGTTGACTTTAGTTGACTTGAATTGCATGCTAATGACTTGAGTTGCATGGTAGATAATAGATGACTACTTACAGTTAATTGGGGATGATCAATCATGCATGATATTTACATGAATGGTGGAGAGATATGTTTCAGTTAACAGAGATTCACTTGGACCCACTTTGGGTACCCATGTTGGCATTTTGGAGTTAACACTTTTGCATGATATGATATTTTATAAGGCTGAGTTAAATAGGCCCATTCTTGGGTGTCAACTTTGATTAGAAGCTTACAAGATATCTTTAGAATCAACATTGAGTTATGACATCAGTTTGGGATGCCCAAATTGATGAAGAACTTGGTTTGGCATTGTTTATAATGGAAGAACTCTACTTGCAAAGAATAGGCGTAGGTTTTGTGAGATAAGATTTGTGCTTCATAATTGTGAACTCTTTGGAGTTTACAAGGCTCATTATTGTCTATTTATTGCAGCAAGTTGAAGAGAGTTTTATTAGATTTTATTGTAGGTTGTGAAGAAGAATTGTTGAAGGAAAAAGAAGCATCTCAAACAAGGAGTAAAAAAAATTTATTGTAATCTTGTTCTAAGGTTAAATAATACAAGAACTATTGATTCTAGTGGTGAAGTTTTTTCATGAAAGGGTTTCTCAATAGTATATGTTGTGTCACTTCTATCTTTTGGTCTTATTCTTCTACAATCTTTTGTCTACTTCTACAAATGGTAAAATGAATCAAAACATATAATCATCTACAAAGAATTTGTAACAAAGAACACTTAATTAGATCTACATTCTCATAGTTTTACAAAGTAGTAAGCTACATAATTACCTCCATTTTCAACATTTGGTATCAAAGCTAATGGTTGGGTAGAGTTTGGGATGCCTTTCTCTTAAAAGTTTGAACTATTTTTGGGTGTAGTGGGAGCTTTTACTATTGTGTTATTGCTGATTTTGGAATATAAGTTTGTTTTTGATAAAGGGTAAAATGGGTTTTACAGGGACCCGAAAGCACAAAGTTTACAACATAAAATAAAGGACAAAAAATTCCAACAAACACAACCAGCTGCACAAAAGGAAAAAACCAGAGCAAGCAAGAACCACCCTCAAAAGACTAGGGAGGTCAGACAAAAAAAGCCAGCAAAACAACCAACAAAAAGACCATCCGTGATTAATGCAAAGTCTTCAGGACATACTCTGTCTCAGCCTCTAGGATCTACATATCTTGAACACCCTTCTTGAAGGTTTGAATCATTTGCGGAGTGGGGAGAACCTTCCTCTTCAAATTGGCCCTGGTTCTTTTAGAAATGCCAGCATCCTCCTCCTGGTTTCTTTCATTGATTTCCTCCAGATCAACCACCAAAGATCCATGTTGGTATTTTTCCAATTTCTCAGTCATGGCATTGATGATGATGGTGTTGTGTCTGGCCATACGATTATTTTGCTCAATAATAATTTTGATAGTATTTTTTATTTCCTAGAATATAATTTTGTTACAATGAGTTGTAATTCTCATTTAGATATTGAAAGATTCAATGGATCTAATTATGAGATGTGGAAACTAAAAATGGAGGATCTCCTTGAAGAGAGAGATTAGTTGTTAGCTATTGGTAATGAGACAAAGTCACCTACAATGATGTTAGATGAGGATTAGGCTAACCTTGATAAGAAGGGAAGAGGGACCATAATATTGTGTCTTTCTAATGTTGTTCTCTTGAATGTTTCAGAAGAAACTACTACATACAAATTGTGGAGGAGAATAGGTGATATTTATCAATCTAAAAGTCTTATTAATAAGTTGTATCTGAAAAGATCGTTGTATTCTTTAAATATGAAAGATGGCGATTCTATTGAAAATCATTTGAATGCTTTTAATTTGATTCTAAGTCAGTTAGCATCTATACATGTAAAGCTAGAAGATGAAGATAAATGTATTTTGTTACTTTGTTCTTTACCAGAATCTTGGGAAAATCTAATTGTTTCTATCAATGGTAGTGGTGCAGATCTAAAGATGGACAATATAATTCCTACTCTCCTATCAAAGGAGATGAGGAGGAAGTCTAAAATGGAAATCCAAGATGCCTTGTTTGTAAAAGGTAAGCCTAACAAAAAGGAACCTAAGGGAGACAAGAAAGGGAAGGGTAAGTAAGAAGGGCATAGTAAGGTAAAGTGTTGGAACTGTGGGAAACCAAGACATGTGAAGAAGGATTGTAAGAATAAGAAAACTAGTTTTAATTCTTCTACAGAGGAATCCTCAGATGACGGTAATCATGAATTGATCATTTCATGTAAATTTTTTAGCGATGACTCTTTTCTTGATGTTAAAAAGTGATCTTCATGAAGAGGATGGTAGTCATGATGCCATGTGTAGCTTGTAACATGGTTCAATGGGAGTTGTTGGTAGTGACTTGGATGCATCATTGGTAAGGTTATCCTAATGTGATTGGGAATGCATTTTTTTTCTTGGTTTAGAGTGGTTGCTATTATCTCATGGTTTACTCTTGATATGCGTTTAGAGTTTGGCATGGTACTAGTTCTCTTGAGACAAGGATGTTTATATATGTTATGATGCATGTGATCTCCTTGGAGGAGATGGTTAGATCATGTTGCCATGTTTATGTTCCTGATTCATGATTGGAGCTTTGACATTGATCTTGTGTAGTTCTCTTATGTATTGGGTACCTACATTAATCATTTTCTTGATTACTTCATGATAGTGTTATGCTGCATTTGGAGTTTGGCATGGATTTGTTGGTTACAAGTCCTCATGGATACTTGGAGAAATAGGTGAGGCTTGAGTTCTCTTATGGTAAGAGATATATGTTGGAATGGTTACTTGTAAGAAAATATTTTTCAACAATAAAAACTGAGAAGCCTACACCTTGGTTGGACGTGAGTTCAACACACTCGAAGGTGTCACATGCCTCCAAAGAGGCAGTTTGGTTACAAAGACTTGGAAAAGGTATTGGTTTTAATTTCAAGTAAAACTTGAATGTGATAGTCAAAATGTTATTTTTTTAGCCAAAAATCATATATATCTGAATGCTCTTACTAAGAATGTTGATGTTCAATATCACTTTGTGCGAGAAATGGTTGAGAGTGGGAAGGTATTAATTAAGAAACTCAACACTTTGATTAATTTTGTAGATTATCTTACGAAACCAGTTCCTACAGATATGTTCTCTTGGTTTTGAACATTAATCATTTGTTTGGAGCTTCATGATTACGTAGGTTGCATTTGAAGTTGGCATGGATTGATTAGTTGTTGTAGGAAGGTCATTGGCCTTGAGTCCGATACTTGATTTATAATAATAATTCCTTGTTTAGAATAATTGCAATGTATAATGTCAAGTGGGAGAATGTTAGTAATAGGATGTCATTTAATTACAATCCTAAACATATTTCATGTATCTCCTAAGTCCTTGGAAAGTGTTCCCCAACACTAGGATTTGAAAGAGAAAAAATTCAAATGAAATGAACATGTTAATTGATATTTGTAATTAATTCTAAATGATAAGAGCATGTGACGGTGTCCAAGAAGAGTTCCTACAAAATAGGAGCACATGGGGCACCCACATGGAAGGTGGAACCCATCTTGAGTTAAGTTAACTATTTGGAGAAAAAGATAACACTTCAGTAATGCATGCAAAGATCCTAGAAGTTAGGGATTGATATTTACATGCATGGAGTTCAGTTCAAATCAATTTAGATTAGTTTAGTTTAGTTCAATTCAATTCAATTATAGTTGAGTTGCATGCTAGTTGACTTCAGTTGACTTGAGTTGCATGACATATAACATGTGACTACTTACAGTTAACAAGGGATGATCAATCATGCATGAATGGTGGAGAGATATGTTTTAACTAACAGAGATTGACTTGGACCCACTTTGGGCACCCAAGTTGGCATCTTGGAGTTAACACTTTTGCATGATAAGATATTTTATAAGGTTGAGTTAAGTGGGCGCATTCTTGAGTGCCTAATTTGAGGAGAAGCTTATAAGATATCTTCATAATCAATGTTGAGTTATGACTTTAGTTTGGGACACCCAAATTGATGAAGGAGTTGGTTTGACATTGGTTTTCATGGAATAACTCTACTTGCAAAGAATAGGCATAGGTTTTGTGAGATAATCTTTGTGGTTTGTAATTGTCAACTCTTTGGAGTTTACAAGGCTCATTATTGTCTATTTATTGCCGCAAGTTGAAGAGATTTTTAATAGATTTTATTGTAGGTTGTGAAGAAGAACTGTTGAAGGAAAAAGAATCATCTCAAGAAAGGATTGATAAAGAATTATTGTAATCTTGTTCTAAGGTTAAATAATACAAGCACTATTGATTTTGGTGGTGAATTTTTTCCCCAAAGGGTTTCTCCATGGAATATGCTATGTCACTTCTATCTTTTGGTCTTATTCTTCTACAATCCTTTGTCTACTTCTACAAATGGTAAAATGAATCAAAACAAATAATCATCTACAAAGAATTTGTAACAAATAACACTAATTAGATCTACAATCTCATACTTTTACAAAGTATTAAGCTATGTAATTACCTTCATTTTCAACAATATGTTGGGTTTTTTGGGTTAGTGGCTCATGTTTAGAAACAATTATATTTTAGTCAGAATAGGTGGTGATAATGGATGAATTTGACTGATAAAAGTCATTATATATCAAGCACTTTTGTAAATTTCTTATGAATATATATAAATATATATAGGAATAATTCCTTTTTCCAAAAAAATAAAATAAAAAAATAATTAGAACATCATAGTATTCATGGGACATCAACTTTTGTTTGAATTTTTTATATTAAAGAAATATATACCCTCTTAGAGAATAATCTCTTCTCTAGTGCACGATATATTTTTTTAAAAATAAATATATTCAGTTTTTTTATTCCTATTCAACTTGATGTTTGATTATAATAGCCTACTTGTAAATTTTAAAAAAAATTATAAGAATTTTATCATTATATTAAATATATGTATGTTTAAATTTTACACTTTGAGCTCTACATAAGCGTATTTTCAAATTTTCATGAAAGTACCCTTAATTGGAGAAATATAGAGTTGAAGTTGAACTTTTGTTGAATTTACCCTAAAAAAGGGGTTAAGATGCCACATGGGTTGTTACATAGAAAAATTTGGACAAAAATGTTTTGACTAGAACATTTTTTCTCAAAGTTAAAACACTTTTTGTTAAAAAAAAAGAAGCCAAAACATTGTATGAAAGTTCAACCTTGTTCAAATTTTAAAATTAAAATAGCTAATAGTAGTTTTAAGAAAAAGGGTTTCACTAAAAACTCCTTATGCCACATAGGTACCATATAGTTTTGGGTGAAATTTATTTTTCCAAAGCTACTTTTTTGGCTAAAAGAGTAACATAATTCCAAACTTTCCTCCTAGCATCTATTCTTGCTAACCTAACTAATATTTACATGTTGATTCCTATACATGACATGTGACCTCTTTGTTCTTGATTCATTAATGAAATTCTATCACACAAATAGGATCACTTTGTTTGTGAAAGTATTATATCACAATGTATGCTCATTCTCTTCATTTATGGATTTGATCATCCTTTTTCCCTTCTCTTTTTGAGATTCTTAATTCATTCCTCCATGATAATTAGATGTTGTCCACACCTTTTATAAAGAGTGATAGTTGTGTACTTGATTCTAGTTGTATTTTACCCTTGAGCACTCTCCTTCATATGAACCATCTTGTCACACATATATTGTGAAGTAAACACAAGATATACTTGTACCTTCTATTTGTATGAATGACACAAGCTCTAATGAGGGTACATGCCACATGGCTTATTATTTTTCATTTTTTCATCTCAAACTAGGCTTAATCATATTTTATTCTTACTATTCATAACTAAGTTATACCACTGACTAATTTTACACCTAGGCTTTCACTTTTGGGTATGTTACATTAATTATTCTATTTATTTTGTACCATGAGTTACCACCTATACATGTGATTTATGAGTATAGACTATTATATTGTGCTTACCTAAATAGAGAAATTATAATAAAGGATTCTTTGGTAGGAAATGAATATGGATTGAATATTTGTAGTAAATATTGTTTACATGGATCCAAGTTAATAATATAAGGACACCATAATTATGTGCAAGAATCCTTTTGGTAATGTCACTTTAGGAATCGTTACTCTTGAGACTACTTTACATGATATTATGCCTAGATTTTTATTGCATACTATTATTTTGGGGCCACCATGGATTCATGCAATGGGTGTTTTCCATCCACATTGCTTCATAAAATCATATTTATTCATTAAAAAAAATTATGTTGTGATAATTGATGTTAACCCATATAAATTTTACATCAAGTAATTGAAAAGGATAAAACATTGAGGTTTCCAATAAAACTAATTGGGCCTATGATGTATTCATCAATTATCCCTAATCCTAATGGTTCTCATGTTAACCTTGAGGATGTTTGAGTTTTGTTAGTTTTTAATAAATCATGTCCTAGAGAACAAGAAGAACACTGTGATAATAAACATTCCCCTTTTCCCATTGATCCTAATTTATATGCTACTTAACTATCAAATTCTCATATAGATACACATTCTATAGTGAAGGCAATACCTCTCATGGATCCAAATCTAGTTAGTGTTTTGTGAAATATTTACCATCATCTATATTGGCTATTCATAATGGAAAATGATCTAATTTTTTAGTAAAATCTTGGTTCTATGGGAAATGATTAGTTTTGAATCAACATTTGTTGTGCAAAAATATTAAATTCCTTGAAAAGTGATACTAAATGCATTGAATTTTTATGCACCATTAATGATGGTATTGATTTTCCCTTTGTATATATTTAAATTTAATTTGGGATCGATTCATGGATATTAATCCCCTTTAGACATATTTTAAAATGATGAAGCTTTAGCCAAATACATAATTTCCCATGAGAATCAACCTAGACATCATCTTGATATAGGCTTCCCCCATATTATCAAGGTTTTTCATAATTTAGATAAGATGATCTATCTCAAGCTAGTGATCTTAATATTTTACCTACTAAACCATTTATTGAGGACTATAATAAACTTGCGATTGGTGTAGTTATGATAAATAGATGGATCTTGTTGGAATCACATTTATTTGTGTCTTATTTTTCCCTATTATTTTTGGTTATGTTATTTTTCTTGTATTTCCCCCCTTCTCATTTCTCATCATTTATAATTGATCCTAGAAAATATATGTGGGTGTATCATGTTTAGTGTTTGTATTTTGTCATTATATCCATTCCTTTCTTTAAGACGATTTCTAAGTCTTTTACCTTGTCAAACTTCCAAATGGGTATCCTTAGTTCAAATATGAGGAAAATAGTATGAAAATTGACTAAGTTATGCACATGCAAACTTTTGGCTTGCTACCATCTATCTTGCGAGGTTTTGGTCTGCTATTGGCCATTTTTCAAAAATTCTAACTCAACCAACCCAATAGTTTTAACTAGTTATAAGGTGTAGTTCAATAGTGGGTAAGATTTTTGCAAACTGCTAAGAAAGAAGTTTAGATGGACTAGTTCAAATTCTACATTGTGTTGTTGGAGGAAGGGTTCCCACAATGATTGAAATTAGCCAAGTATAATTTTTTTGGAGATTTCTAAGTGCACTCATTAATTTTTCCATGGTATAGTTCAAATTTTGGTCATATCTTCATAAAAGACCTAATTCCAACCAAATTCTCAAAGTGTTCATTTCGTGGTCAATTTCAATGTCTAGTAGCAAGGTGAATTCATAAAATATTTTCATGGATACCAATGACTAGGATGGACTTGTCAGAGGCTGATAAAGTTGAAGGAAATGTTTGTACGAAATTCCAAGTGAACCGTTTGTTTCCTCGATAAGCTAAGTTTTGTTTCCAATTGAAATGTCATAGTGTATTAATTACCCTTATTTTTTTCAACCATCCCAAGTGTTTTAAAAATGATAAAGTACTATGGTGGTTTACTCATAGATCCTATGGGCCAATCAATGAGTTCCAAGTGTCATGCAAAGATTGAACCTAAGGCTACACCAAAATTCTAAATTTTGGCTAAGTATTAAAATTGAATAAACTTTTTATCATGTAGAAGATTTTAATAAGGGTGCTTGGGTTTCAAGTTTGGTGGAGTTTGGATTTATTTTCAAACAATTTACAATTTTGTGGAACTTTCTCTCCCATCTAGATTTAGTTGACTATTAAGTCTTTCTACACTAGAAGAAATTTTTACCACTCCAAAATTTGTGGAACTTCTATGCAATATTTGATATTATTTGGGTCCCTCTATCATCTCCACCAAGTTCAATTGACCAATGTATACCTGCATCAAGACTAAGGGCACTTTCCTACGAAACCTTTAAGGTTACAAGACACATCTTGTAACTCGTTGTTTCCTCACAATTCCATAAGGACCTAATTCATCCATATATCCTTATAGAGTTGAATTTTCCACCTACCAATAAGCCTTGTGAACTCACAAAAATTTCAACCTATATCACATACATCTTGATACCTCTTGAACTCCCACAAATTTCTCATTCTCAAAAAAAATTCATTGAAAGGGTGTTGATATTTTTCAAGACACAAAATTGGTGAGATTTTCTTTCCCTACCTTCTTAGAGGTACCATTAATTCCCCAGGATTGCTCCAATGACCCTCCCTAATGGATTTTAATGATTTATCTATGGGTCTAAGGGTAGAGTTTAGTGTCATACTTTATTTATTCATCTGCAAATATCCTTTTGTTAGACAACATGTCTTGAAAATGTATTGTAGTAGATTTAATGGGGGAAGGTTATTCTATGTTTCTTATCAACTAGATCAAATTTCTAGATGACACTTTTTGATCTAGGTGGATCTCGAAGACCTCAAAATTCAACCGGCTCAAAATCTCCCGAAACCAACATCAATGCATAAAGCTCGCGAAGATGAACCCGACACAACTTGTTTCATGTAAAATGGAGTTCATATGTGCGAGTTATGTTTGGTCAAAGTCTTAGTCAAATGATGATGTCAGCATGTGACATGGAAATTGACTAGATGGTGACATGGAATTGCAAGTGATGTGGAAAAAAACTCACAAAAATTCACGTACCATGCTTTATTTTTGAAAATAAAGTGTGGAGGCTTATTTTATCTCACAAAAAATCCATCGGATTTTGTGGGATCCCAAGAGGATTTGGTGGGATCAGATTTTGTGGGATTAGTGGATTTGGTGGGGATAAAAAAAAAAACAAAGATTAACCCCTTTAATAAATGAATAAGCCCAAATTTATAACCTTTAATGGTTATTAAATAAAAGAATAAAAAAAAATACCCAAAGAAATATAGCTCATAAATGGAGAAATGACAAGGGCATTATAAAAAAATTAAAAAATGGGTTTGAAAAGGGTTGTTATTATTTTTTGTAAATGATGGGTATTTGTTGGTAAGTTGTTATTTTATTTAATATGGTGGTTTTTGGCCTTTTTAGCCAAAATTATGTATAAAAGTGGGGTAGGATTGTGAGTTTGGCATTCAAAAATTCAGAGGTTCTGAGAGTTTTGTGAGATAAGTGGTCTCTTGTGAGGAAATGGAGAGATAAAAACTTACTGAGTCTTTTGAGAGAATTATGAGTAGTCTCTTAGAAGAATAGGGAGATATAAAAACTCATTATTTTCTTTGAGAGAATTTTCATGACTTTTAAGTCATTTGTAAAGGCTTGATGCCTCATGTTTTGTACTCTTGTTGAGAGAGTGAGTTGCAATTTTATTTCTTGATAGCATTGTTAAGGTGACGAAGGAGTTAGGCACAAACATGTTGCTAGATAGATCTTGTCATTGTAGTGTGGAAGCGAAAAGAGCTTGAAGTGCAACTATTTTCCTTGGAAGCAGATTGTAACTTGGTGAAAGACCATGGTGATGTAAAAGAAGTTTGCATCATAATAATGGAAACGGTGATGCATATTTGCGGATATGGAGACGTAGCAAAAATTTGGTGAACTCCGTTATCAAATATTTTCTCTCTTTTCTTTGTGCATGATTTTTTCAACCTCTTTACTTTCCTGCATTTTATGTATTTATTTTCTTAATTCACAAGTAACATTAGTTTCAATCTTAAATTAAATCGGTATCCTGGTGAATCTAACAGTTGTTAAGTGATTCATAGTAAGGAGTTTACAGATCACTTTTTAGCTATGCATTGTAGGGTATCGTGGCTAGGGTTTACTTGTATAATATGGCCTTATGTTTGTATTCTTTACTATCATGATTATATCTACTTTGGAAACCACTTTTGAAAGGGGGACATATTTTTCAAGGAGGAGCAATTGTAGAGCTAGCAAAAGAGAGATATTCACATGAAGCCTTAGGGTTTCAACTTCTAGTTCTAGAGGTATAGCTATTTTTACATTGTAATGATCTGGGTTAATGCAAAAAATTGTGAAAATAATCATAAACTTTGTAGATCAAATAAGTAATGGTAGAATCAACCTTCAGTTTTCCCATGTTTATGGTGTGCATTTCTAGACATGTGATCTTTTTTGTTTGCTAGCCAAATCACAAAAAAATCCTTGCAAAGCCTTTTATAAGGTATCTTTCTAGCATAACTAAAAATTTTATGGGCATGATTTTGAATCACTAAGTAAACTCCCATAATATTATACAACTATCTATGGTTTTTCTAAATGTGTGCGTAGATCCTAGCTTACTTATGTAATTTTAAAACCTACTCTTGTGTGATAACTTGATTAAGGCTTTAATTTAGTTTCAATTGTTACATATTTTATATTAAAACAAATAGACTTTATTTCCCAACTAGATAAAGACACCCACATGTGATAGGTTTTCTCTCCCACCATCCTCAACACATTCTAAAATATATCAACTAAAACATCTTTCATTTTGTTTAGTTTGTGTGTTCTACTACCATGTTTGAATGCAAATACTGTTACAAGGGGTTATCATAAATTTTTTTTTGATATTTTTAATATGGAAAACCATTTGTTTAAACAACTTGAGTATTTTTACATATCCAAACTAGAACATAGGCATATTATGATCCACCAATATTGGGATACACTATGTACTAGGTATAGCTTGTTATAAGGGAGTATTCAATTTTTGAATCATCATCTAGTACCTTAGGTAAATCAACCTTAGTCTCAAAAATACAAAAGTGAAGAAGGTATTACCCAAAAATATTAGTTCTCAGTTGCTCAACCTGAAGACAAGTTCCTAGTGATCTTCCTAGGTTTGAGACCCTTGGCACTTGGGAAATTATTAAGCCTTAGGGATTTGGGCCCTACAAATTAGATTGATGCCATTGTTGGAGACACTCTAAATCAATAATAAAATTGAAGACCGAAGTAACTTAGTAACCATGCTACAACCAAGAAAGTGCTGGTATTTGGTTTGAAAATTAGAAGTTTGTTGGTTTTTACAATTTTCTCTTTTAGGGAGTGGCAATAATATCAAGGAATACCCAAAATTTTATTTCAACATATAATGGAATGGAAAAGGATCAAAACTTCAAAGGTCAAGAGATGTCTAAGGTTTCTTATTTTAATGTAAAACAAAGACAAAAACAATGGAAGGCTACAAATATGATGCAAAGCTACAAGGATCACAAATCAAATCATCATTCACTTCACAAACACAACTTGATTCCACACAACTAGTCTGAAATTAAGGCATACAAACACATTTGACATCACCTAAAAAATGGACCCATACTCTATTCTTAACACAAACTCTCTTCAATGGAAATGAAATTCAAGGGCTCCAACTCACACCCAGGGCTTCATGCCT
Organism: Sequoia sempervirens; assembly: GCA_007258455.2. Taxonomy (NCBI): domain Eukaryota; kingdom Viridiplantae; phylum Streptophyta; class Pinopsida; order Cupressales; family Cupressaceae; genus Sequoia; species Sequoia sempervirens. Next base: position 62,067 of record VDFB02010676.1, on the reverse strand, counting down.
TAACATGAATTTTTAGAGGCATCTAACAAGATTAAAACCCCTTGCCAAACTCAACTTGATCACTTACCAACACAAACATCACAAAACTGAGAAACAATGATTGTCCTAACAAAAAATTAGGCTCTTTTAGACCCCACACACAATCAACCCCACAATTTCCAAGCCCATTCTCCTTTTAGATGCTTCAAACATGCCCAAATACATCTTCCCAAATCAAATGAACCATCTTCCATTCCTAGTTCATAACATTTTGTCAAAGACTCATCTCAACCCTTCAACTCGTGAGCCAAAATGAGAATGTTTCCAATGTCTTAATAGGACAGTTAAATTAGCAAAGGTTCAACCTCAAAGACTCATAAAATCTAGACTTGAATAGGCTTCAAAAGACACCTTTCATCATTTACAAACTCTTTACCCAAAGAGAAACCCCAAATACACAAACAAAGTGATTACAATATTCATCATCCCAACCAACCTAATAGGCTTCCAAAGGCCACTCAATATTTCTGATATGACATGCAACTAACAAGGTAACTTTTAACATGGCTCCAAAGAATTTAAGATCCCATAAATAATCCCTCTTCAAATGGTTTCATGGTTATTCAAAATGGAAGGTAATAACTTTAAAAACTCTGTCCTAATTAGGACTGTGACGACTCTATCATTGTAGAATAGTCAAATAAAAAATGACATCAAACACCTCAATATGCCAATATTTTTTGGGAAATGTATTCATAAAAACCTTGGCATAGTTCTCAGACATTTCCCTTCATGGTGGACATTAAATTCAATAACAAAACTTCAAGAAAACTCATTGTTCATTGTCATTTTTCTAGATTTTCCTTAAAATACAGTCAAAGGGTACCATAAATCAATAGTAAAATCAATTTTCACATCCTACCAACTTGGAATGTTAAATTGAAAATAGTAATGGACCCTTCCATGAGTTTTTAGCCTTACCCATTAATCAGAATATGAGAAAAATAATTCTCTTTACCATTGTATACCCTAGATGAGGGTTTGGACTGATTGAACTAAAAGTGCTAGAACTTCTTTATTTCTCCATGAAATTAGACAAGACCAAGTACAAAAAGATATAGAAACATAACAAAAACTTTTCCAATGACTTCCCCTTCAATATCAGGTTGTACATGTCCGTACAAGATCAAATAAACACATTTTATAGTGTTTTCTGATGAAAAGCATAATTCCATTGATGTTCTTCCATTACTAATCAAGTTTTTCTCCCCTGACTCAACCTATGAGAAGTTTATTTATGCTTTTCAATCCAAAAATAACTCAAATCAACTGACCACAACTAATTCTAGTCTACTTCTAATCACTTGATTTGTTAATTACTTAATCTATTCACCTTTGAACTACCATATAGTGCATTTTGCACTATAACACGATTTAACAACTTCCAAATTTTACAATATATAAGAATGAACAACATCCTAGGACCTATAACACCACTAATGTGGCCTCTTGGGCCTTATTACAACATTAGGACATCAAAAAGGAACACTGAAGTAAATAGGGCCTCATGGAGGCATGTGATCAAATAGGTGCTCTTGCACAAACTCCTGGGGGCAAAAGAATTCAAGTTCCTTTGAATTGTATTCTTCCTATTCTTCCAATTACTTTTCACTTTTTCCTTTGTCATTTCAATCATCTTTATTCTTTTCTTCCTTTTCTTTTTCTTATGCCTTCTTCTATCAAGCATCCTTGCAACTTGGGGGTCCCAAACTCCATCAAATCATCATACACTTTTCCTTGTCCTTCATAACATGCACATACATAATCCAAATAAAAATTAGAAACAAAATATAGAGACCTTGAGGTCTCCTCCTTGTCTTCTTGAACTTCAAATTCCTCTTCTCCCATAACCAACTTATCTAGTATTGACACCAATTCACTTGCAACCTCAATTTCCTTGTTTTCTTCTACCTTGATGAGTTCTTCTTCCTCTTGTTTGACTTGTCCATTACCAACCTTACTATCCCATTCTTCTTGAATGGCTAAATATTGTGCCCATAAATTTGCTTCATCTTTGACTGAATTTGCTGCCTTCTTCTGTTTTCTTTGCTTCTTCATAATCTTCTTTAGAGGCCATCTTAACTTCTTTGGCATTGGTATATTCCAAATCCTTTGTGCTTCCTTAAGAAGTCAGTTTTCCTTGGATAATATTTCCATCTTTATGCTCATCTCTTCCAAGGATTTCTCAAACTCTATTTTTCTTGCCTTCTTTCTTTCCTTCTTTCTCAACTCTTTTTCCTCTCTTTTCTTCTTCGTTTGTGAATCCTCAGCTTGTAAATATCTTTCCAATATTCTCAACAATTTCCTCAAGTAACTCTCTCCTCACTTCACAACTCTCTACCTCACCTAGGTGTCTCCACTTTGTTCTCCCTAGTCTCTTGGACTTTCTCACTACACCAACTTGCAAACAACCACACACACAAACCACAAACAACTTTCCTGGAGCATCTTTAGGCTCTGATACCAATTTGATGTAGAGCTACAAGGATCACAACTCAAATCATCATTCAATTCACAAGCACAACTTGATTCCACACAACTAGTTTGAAATTAAGGCACATAAACACATTTGACATCACCAAAACAATGGACCCATACTCTATTCCCAACACAAACTCTCTTCAATGGAAATGAACTTCAAGGGATCCAATTCACACCTAGGGCTTCAAGCCTTCAAATGAATTTTCAAAGGCATCTAACAAGATTAACATCCCTTACCAAACTCAACTTGATCACTTACCAACACAAACATCACAAAACTAAGAAACAATGACTATCCTAACAACAAATTAGGCTCTTTTATACCCCATACACAATCAACCCCACAATTTCCAAGCCAATTTTCCTTGTATATGATTCAAACATGCCCAAATACATCTTCCCAAATCAAATGAACCATCTTCCATTCCTAGTTCATAACATTTTGTCAAAGACTCATCTCAACCCTTCAACTCTTGAGCCAAAATGAGAATGTTTCCAATATGTCTTAATGGGACAGTCAAATCAGCAAAGGTTCAACCTCAAAGACTCGTAAAATCCTGAATTGAATGGGCTTCCAATACACCTTTCAACATTTACAAACTCTTTACCCAAAGAGAAATCCCAAATACACAAACAAAGTGATTACAATCTTCACTATCCCAACCGACCTAATAGGCTTCCAAAGGTCACTCAATATTTCTGATATGACATGCAACCAACAAGGGAACTTTCAACATGGCTCCAAATCATTTAAGAACCCAAAAATAATCCCTCTTCAAATAGTTTTGTAGTTCTTCAAAATGGAAGGTAATAACTTTACAAACTTTGTCCTAATTAGGATTGTGACAACTCTATCATTCTAGAACAGTCAAATAAAAATGACATCAAACACCTCAATACACCAATATTTTTCAATAAATTTATTCATAAACACCTTGGAATAGTTATCAAACACTTCCCTTCATGGTGTACATTAAATTCAATAACGAAACTTCAATAAAATTCATTGTTCATTGTCATTTTTATAGATTTTCCTTAAAATACAATCAAAGGGCAACATAAATCAATAGTAAACTCAATTTTCACATCCTACCAACTTGGAATGGTAAATTGTAGATAGTAATGGACCTTTCCATGAGATTTTAGCCTTACCCATTAATTAGAATGTGAGAAAAACAATTTTCTTTACCACTTTATACCCTAGATGAGGGTTTGGACTGTTTGAACTAAAAATGCCATAACTTCTTTATTTCTCCATGAAATAAGACAAGACCAAGTGAAAAATGATCTAGAAACATAAAAACAACTTTTACAATGACCACCCCTTCAATATTAGGCCGTACATGGCAGCAAAGGAGCAAATAAACACATTTTTATAGTGTTTTCTTCAGTGTAAAATAGAATTCCATTGATGTTCTTCCATTACAAATCAATATTTTCTCCCCTTCCCTGACCTATGAGAGGCTATTTATGCTTTTAAATCCAAAATTAACTCAAATCAACTGACCACATCTGATTCTAACCTACTTCTAATCACTTGATTTTTCAATTACTTAATTTATGCACCTTTCAACTACCATACATTGCATTTTGCAATATAACATGATTTAACAACTTCCAACGTTTACAATATATGAGAAATGAACAACATCCTAGGACCTATAACACCATAAATGTGGCCTCTCGGGCCTTATTAGAACATTTAGACATCAAAAGGAACAATGAACTCAATAGGGTCTCATGGAGGCATGTGATCAAATAGGTGCTCTTGCACCAAAATACAAGTAATTCCCCTTTGCATAATTTAAATAATACTAAAATAGTTGGTAGTTCAAGTAGAAGATCTTCCTCTAGATATATGATCAATACACATCATATAATTAAGCTAATAATAGGGTAAAAAATACTAGAAATTTTAGACATGATTATGCTAGATATGGAAAGGAAACAAATCTTGATACAAAAAAGTATAATATGAGTGCATCTTTGATTCCACCCCCAAGAAATCTTGTGCTTTTACCTCTAAGAAATGAAAGGTAAGGTAAAAATGATACTCCTTATTGAATGCGACAAATAAGAGTGGGGGTGAATTAGTTGTACCTTAAAACTTCAAAAACCCTGATACACATTCATATCCACGTTGATACAAGTAACCCTTAATTTTTTATAATGATTTAGCATGAAATAAAAGTAATAGAAACTGAAAAAAATTCAACACCATGCACAAGAGAACACCAAATATACATGAAAAACTTAAGATCTGATAAAAACCATGGTGAGGATTAGATCACAATGTAAAGTAATATCAATACCAAATACAATAGGCCTCACTACTGAAGGGCTCATTGTCCAAAGAAAGAGAAAGTATCACTAGCAAAGGCTCATTTCCAAAATAGTGTAGTGTAGAAAAATGTTTTCCTTTACATTTTCACACTTATTTGGGCCGTCCCTGCTAAAATTGGGCTTCTTTATACCTTATTTGGTCCTATCTTGCATCCACAAGCCTTAATTAATGCATCTTTCCAAGAATGATCATGACATGTATTAAGTGACTAGTCATAATTCAATTATTTTGGATTTCATGGCCCCAATCTAGTGATCTAGGACTCATACGCCACCTCAGTGTATGGACTGTCCCACTAAGGCTTCGAAGCCTAGATCTAAATTTAACATAAAACTAAACCTTTCTTGAAAAAGTGTCCCAAGCTTAGCCTAATAGGACTCATATGCCACAACTAGCATATGAGTCCCACTTAGTATAGACCTAATTTAAATTTAAATTCTTGGTGGGATTTTATTCTCCTAGATATGATGTCATCTTGTAGTGTTGCAATTTTGGGAAATTCAACATAAACAAGTATAAATACAAGGTTATATCACATAATTTCTCCTAAGCTTAGAATTATTCAAGCACTATAACATATTTATGATATAGATAAATTCAAGAGCCTTCAAGAGTATTCAAGAGTGATTATCAAGAATTTTGGAGCACTATTCAAGACTCAAGCATCATGTCAAAGTCATCATGCATCATGTTTGTTTTTGAGCTAACATTTGTGATGAAGGGTTTTATGATTCAACCAAGCATTTAAGTCAAGATTCAGAACATTCAAACAATAGTCAAGATCCACATTCATGCTATCCATAACATATAAGTTTGAAGCCTTTTGTTTAATGGTTTGGTTAGTTGCAACATTACATATTTGTTCATTCATCATTCCTCCTTTCTATTTGATTTTATTCCAAGGTTTGATTACCAAAATGGGGTTTGAACAAGTCAAACCCCTATCCACTAACAAAACAAAAAATTTCCCTCTCTTTGATGTGTGATTTCAAAATTTAGATTTGAAGATACATTGAAAAGCAAGATTGGGAAAAGTTGTCAGGTTTTCTAAGTCGTCATTGCCTTGTTTGCAAGATCATGGAAAGTCAACTACAAAGCGGGATTCATTGTTTCAAATTCAAATATTTGATTGGAGGGAAGTTAAAACAGATCGCTAAAGGATTCAAATTTTTTAGATTAACCCTAATATTGGGACTAAATCACCACTTATGGCGTATGAGTCCCATCATACATATTTTTGAGCATTTTTTGTAGATCTTGATTTAGCAGTTCTAGATTCTGGTTTTGGCTTGAAACCCTAAACTTGGACTAAATCACCCCTACTAGCATATGAGTCCTACTGTGCATCAAAAATATTTTTTTGGATTTTAAACCTTCATTCAAGCTTTTTCAGTTTCTAGGAACACCTCTATACTTTCCCTATTTATTGTTCTGATTTGAGTTTGTTTATAGGTCATTTGCTTGAATCTTACATATAATTTACATTTCTTGTCTTTCCAAGCCCTAGCTTGGTGGTGAACCCCATTATATCCTTTAATCACACCCTAGGATACCTTATTTCATATCTCTTTCCCCCTTTATATCCTTAGATTGAGATCTCTAGGGTTTCCTTGAATGAAACTTGGAAAAATTGGATGTTCTATCCCTCAGAACAATAGAGTGTATGATTTTCAACATTTCAAATAGAAAATAAGTTAGAGAAGAGTGCTACACAAGGAAATCTGTCTCAATTCAATGAAGAAATCCACCACAATATCACCAACACCTTTGTAGCATAACTAAAGAATTGTATACACCTTCTACTCACTGCATCCAATGATCTAACACATGAAATCTCACACCACACTTCCTAAATTCACACTCTAACACTATGTAATATGAATCATTCACATCATAATTATCTATCTTTTCATCCCTCAACTCAACTCATATTTATATCATCCTCAACCTTGAAACCATTCTTGAAGGTTGGCTATGCACATCAACCATGTAAATTCAAATTAGGTTGGCACCAAAACACTTTCATGGTGGATAGAAGTAAAGATAGATCACACCATTGCTTATCTAGGATCCAAATCTATAACACCACACTACAAAATGCTTCTTTAAACAATAAATCTCCATTGCAATTAGTGTAAACACTAAGGACGACTGTTACCCATGTAAACACCATTAAAATTTTAAGTGTGTGCTTCCTTTGATCCAACAACAACTTGTAGACAACAAATATCACCTAGAATATTCCATAAACACCCTAAATCCAACAAACTCCTTTGCAACAACTTTCACCTAAGGAATGTACACACCCAATACACTCAATCAACAATTCCATACACTACAACTTAGGAAATTGACTTCTGAAGCACCAAACCTCAAACAAAATCTATTGAAGAAAGATACCAACACTATCAACACCCATTCAGATCTACAAGACCTGAAACCAAATTATGGAGAAACTTGGAGCAAAAATATTTCTCCCAGAAACCTCTATAATACATTGTTCACACACTGGTGAACACAACTTCTTATGCAAAATGATACAACACACCAAACTCTAAATGCTACACCTCTAAACACCATTAATGAACATATCCAAGATGCATAGGTAGATCTTCAACATAGAAGAAATGTGGAGAAACACAATAACACTACTCTACAATCTAGAACACACTACAACTCACTATTTCCTCTTCCTATAAAATTTTCTCAAAAGCACATTAAAACCAAGCACTAGGAACACATCCTCATCATCTTCATCACTTTCTCAACCATAGATAGAAGCTTGTCAAATAAATACTATAGGTTGACACCAGTAGCTTAATAATCACAACACAATGCAACTAGTCAAAGTTATTACAATTCAAAAATAATATGTATATATATATGTATGTTATTACATCTACATACATCAATCAGGTCAGCCTAATTAGATGTACACATACTCAATTGAAAAATAGCTTGTTAGACCAACACATGAAACAAACAAAAAATGCAAGGAATGATTTAGGTTGGCACTGACCTAAAAATGATCTCTTTGACATCTGCAAAAGGTATTAATCTTCTTACCACTTCTTCAATTATAAGGTCAACCAAAAGAAGACTTGATCACAAAAATAGGCCAAGCTAACCAACATACATCATCCATAAGATCATATGAGTGTGCGCAATTTGGAATACATGTAGAGCTGACACCTGTAAACCATCTGCCAAAGTTGTAAATACTGGATCAAAGTACCAAAGGAATGCAGACCAAATAGCTCATTGCACTTTCCACAGTTATTAGAAGAAAACTAATGTATAGGCGTGAATTTGCATACCCCTTGCAAGTTCCTCTTTTACACCCTTCACCTTAGGAAAATAAAATCCAAAAATGTAATTCTGCATCCTTCATATGTACCCCATCCACTTGGTGCCTGTTTGTAGTGTTAGTGGGGGAATTTCTATCAAGGACGCACACATGGCTCATGAACGTATGCATGATGCATTGTCGTCCTCACAATATTCTTGCCTCTAGAATCCACAAAGGTGTTATGTTCACCATTGGGGCTAAAGTGTAACATATTTGTGCCTCCCATTCAACCTTTGAACAACTATTTCCCTCCCAAATTCACCTAAAATTGACAACTCCCTCTTCTCATTCAACTCTCTACAATCTCTACACATTTTCACCCATTCTTTTCAATCTTCATGCTACTACAGAACTCTTGAGAAAATTCTTGGCTAGTTGTTGCACTATCAACTCTACCGTTCTAGCATCACAACATTCTTCACATCTACCATAAAAGCTACAACTTGGTGTCTTGTGAGATATCCTTCAACATCACTATGACCACGTCGACTTTCCCACAACTGTAGACTTGCATTCCTCTCTCACTGGCCTTGAGTGCTTCTAGTTGAGGGTGGTATTATTTCTTTACTATTGTATTGTTGTTAGATTTGAGTAGCATATTGCTTCTTGTAGTATTTGGTATCATTTCCTTTCCAACATAGTTTCTTTATCACATTTGTATTTCTCTATCTATATGGCTATTCATGGAGGTGGGAACACTAAATAGGGGTTTGACTATGACAACCCCTGAAACAGTCCCAACATTTTTCCCCGTTCTATTGTGTCTAGGTTGGCATATGTGTGGAGCTTGCAGGGGGTTGGACCTATTGTGAGTTGGATTTCTACCACCCTTGCTCTTGTCAAATTCTAGTTATAACTTTAAAACATCTCTTTCATTATTCTATGATTTTTTTATTTTCCACTATCATTATTGCAGTAAACTGTAATAGTTAAGTAGCTAGCATGTCTCTACAATTTTTGCATTGAATATTGTGCATTTTGTCTATACAGACGCCAACGCACCAGTGAGATGCCAGCACATCACACTATCATCCTTTTTCCACACTATTGTCCTCTAGTAGAGAGTTGTTCAAGGTATAGCTTGAAATCTAGAAACTTGTTCTCTTAACCCCCTAAAGCTCTTGGGTTAGTAGAAAGATAGTGGTGTTGAGTGATTCAAGGGAGGTTGATACATCATTTTTCCAACATTTGAAGTTGTTTTGACTATGGAATCACATGTATTCAGACCTTTTGAAGTTGTTGTGATTGTGGCGTCACATATATTTAGACATTAGAGATTACGCATGTAATCAAGATACTGTTGCATTGAAACCTATACCTCATTCTTGGTTTGGCATCATATTACAAGGTGTATGACCTATGTATGAAATGTTCAGGTCAAAAAATTGTGATTAGTATTAAATGAATATTGCTGCAACATTGTAATAACTATTATGACCAACTTGTCAACTTATTAGTGTTAGTAGAGTTTGAATTTTAGACCTATATTTATGCATTTAAGTCCCTATCATTTGGTTTAAGGTTAAGAACAAACTCCAATTACTATAATGCAAATGTTTGAAAAAATTTCCACACTGTCAAATTGAAATAATCACAAAAATTCACAAAATTGCAAGCCTAAACTAGGGTGGGACATTACAGTGGTATCAAAGCCTAAGTTCCTACTAGCTTGTCGGAAAATTCAGTTTTAGATTTAAATCATGGATTTAGTGAGTGATAAAGAGTTGGGAAAAATAATTTTTATTGTAGGAGATAAACTTGGTCACTTGTCTCCATGAAAAGATGTTCTTCTCAGCTCATTGGAGAAAGTAGTGATTTTTTTGCATATGGTGGATCACTCACTTTCCCAATTAATTCAAATTGGTATAATTTTGATAGTTTATTCTTTGGGTGAGCACGACTTGTCAAGACACAAAAATAAGAAGGTAAGGCTCACTGTTACTCATTGATTCACTACAAAATTATAAGGATTACAAATCCTGAAGTTCCTTATAATGTTGAAAAAATGATGGAGATTGTAGTTTATCATTGAAAGCTTTGATGGGTTAGGTGATATCAAAAGTCCTTTTGGTGAGAGGGTTAAGGTTCTAGAATTGATGGGAAAGGTGATATCATGTGTTATCATGATTGACAATGATTGTCATGGTATTATTCTACATATGTTTCATCATTTCCTAGTTGTTATCAATGAGGATCATGAAAAATCTATTCAAGATTACATGAGAATCATTATGGCTTCAATTATTGATGAAAGCGATGTTATTCTCCAACTTATCGTATCTTTCTTGTTGATTATTCTAAACAAAGAACATGTTACTTCTATAGCTTCGTATAACTTTGTCCACAATGTTTTCAAACAATGTGAGGCTAAGTTGAGGCCCTATTTTTTTTTATGAAGAGCAGGTGGAAGAAGAGATGCTCAAATCAATAGTGGTTGATGACAAAAATTCCATACCTCTTGATGGATGTTTGATAGAACTCCATGATGATTCCTTTGAAACTACAGGGTGATCCCACAAAGCTGGTTTACAATTTCTGGGAGGAACTGATTTTTGCTAAAATCACATATTTTTAGAAAATATAATGATTTAAGCCTTAAAATGTTCCATTTAAAGAATTCCAATTGAAGAGGGTTTGATCAAACTACCTTAAATCAAACCCCCTTGGATAGAACCTCGCTAGTGTTAAACCATACCTACAACAGAGTTTCCTTTACACCTATCAAAATGCTAATAAAAAACCACTTTTTCTTTACCTTTTTGGGGATCAAATGAATTCATTTAAAATTTATTTTTTGAAAGTATGTAGTCCTTATTATAAGCTTCCCAGAAAGTATGATTTTAAATAAATTTAAATTTATTATTAAATTTATTTTTTATTTCTCTTGAATGTAAATTTTTCACCGAAAATCAAGCTCTCTGTTCTACACATGTGGAAAAATAGCAGAATTAGAAAAAAAAATATATATATATATATTAGTGCACTAGATATTGAATTCCTTGATCCAACAAAGAAAAAACATTGAATTGCATACAAAAAAAGTTACATGTTATACAATCGCACTATGTCTAAATTATAATTGGTTTGAATTCGAAACTTTATTAAAGAAAAAATATTCATTAAAAAACTATCTAACCAAGTGGAAGCACTATATATCAATGTTACGAATCTAAATTTGAAAGAACTAGAATTTTATCCTTCATGGAAAAAGAATTATGTGTTATGCGGTGAGCGTCACTTTTTAAAAATGTTGTTTTATGAAAAAAAACTAGTTTTTGAGGGAGATGGAAAAAAGAGTGCAATCTGATTCCAAAAAATTTGAAAAAAATATATTTAGAATCTATAGACAAAATGTCACAAAACTCTAGTTTGCATCAGTTTGCATCATCTTCAAATTCCTCACGGTTTAGCCGCTATAGGTGCCAGAAAGTGAAGATTTAGTTAAAAAAAAATTATTTCAGTGTCTAGTTTGGCAAAAAATTGTAAACCACTATTGTGGGATCACCTAGTGCATGCATCTATTCATGATGAGGATGTGTGCAATGAGAATGATAAAACAACCTTGGAAAAAAAATTAGAATTATCCTATGGGGATGATCACACTAGTTCTTATGATGGGAATATTGATAGTATATTTGATGATCTCCAATCCACCATTGATATTGATTCAACATCCTTATCTTAGTGATGATTCTTATGATAATTTGGGTGTGTTAGCACCAAATCATGATAAATATTTGGTTATGGATAAATTTCCTCTTAATGTTGATTTAACTTCTTGAGAGTTATGACCATGAAGGAAGGAAAAGAGGAATATGATTTTGGAAAGCATGGTGTTGATTATAAATAAAAAAAAAAATGTATGAAGACATGATTATTGCAGCCATAAGCCATTTTGATGATACTCATAAGTTGATGGAAAATTGTTGTTGGAAGGCTCTGAGGACATGAGGATTTTGAAGGAGAACTTTCCCTTGCAGATTTTCAGGCACTCAGAGAAGCATTGGTGGTAATGAAATCTAATTACCTACATTTTTAGATAGAGATCACCTTCCCATGCTTGATGAGATTTATTTTGATGCACTAAAAGGGAAAGAAGAGGAAGTTAATAAGCTTACTTATGAGCTTAAGGTTACCAAGGATTCTTTGAAGAGTACTCAAATGGGCCTTCAAGAATCAAGGATTCAAGTTGATGACCTTTGTGTGGAGTTAAGCTTGGTGTAATCTTCATCATCCACAACATAAACTAAATCTTCTATGGGTGCCATAACACCTGAGGATGATAGTGGTATCCATGGTTTGAGGGAGGAACCTCGTATGATTGTCAAGCACAATTAGCTTTTAGATTTCATGGGTTTGAGGAGAGGCATGATTTAAATTTTTTTGATATACACATAGTTTTCATCATGGAGATCATAAGTCACCTATGTAGGAGAGCCAATTGAGGGTTCAAGATAGTTATGAATGAGTTAGTTGAGCATATATCTTGTGGAATAGCCAACAATGAAGTTTGTGCATCCACAAGTAAAAGGGGCACACATCTCCATATTAGAGATGTAGAGATTGTTATTGGTAAGTCTTGTGATGAGAAGGAAGATTCTTTTGAGATTAGCGTGATAGATCATAACACTATTCCATCTTTTTCACTTGAGGATTGCAAGACATCATCTAGTGGGAAAAATGGAATTCATGATGATATATCTCCTACACTTATAAGAATATTAGGAAATGAATTTTTTGAAGCTGATTGTAATCATGGGCCTAGTGGGTCATGTGAATAAAAGGAACAGATGAAAGTGACTAAAGATAAGGTTGTTCAAACCTTAACTCATTTTGACAACACACATGAGTTTTTTTAGTACCTCTTTTGGTGAGATTAGCTAAAAGAAAGGTAGAAAGGGTTAATGGTTGGAGCTGCTATACCAAATCTACAGACTATCAAACATGCCCTAGAGTTAATGAAATCAAATTAACTCCACTTGCTCTCAGATAGGGATCTTGCCATCAATTTTTCAAAGAGGACTTATATAGTTATAAGAAATGGCTCTTCATGATTTGAGATGTGAGACACCTCCTGATTCATGCGATGCGAATGATGAGATATGGAATCCAAGTGACTATTTAGGTATTCCATTGACACAAGCAGGTGAATTTCACCTTGATTGCATTGTAAGGAATGCTCATCATTTTTATTTCAACCCGTACATGAATGATTTGATGACACATAAATGTGGGTTGGATCAAAGATTACATAGTTCATTGTGGTATGATGTGCTTCCATCTTCAAATGATAAATCCAAATATTGCAGGTCTCCTACTTTATTTCCTCCAAATGGTTGCATACAAATATAGGATTCTGAGTCTTGGCACATTGGAGATTCAATTAGCATACGATACTTCCATCTCTTCATTTATGGTGGGTGTGATGGTGTGATGATTTGGGATCTAGGGATTGGTGTAGTTTCTACACTACTCCCAAATGATCATGATGAGTTGCTTCACAACTATTGGAATGGTAATTATTATATGAGTGGCAACAAAAGTAATCAGGTATTGCAAATGGTGGACTTCCAATTTGGCTATGGGATCTAGGAATTTCTATGCTTGGTAGATTGCTTCATATTTGGATAGTGATTAACATAGATGTTGAGTTTAGTTTTATCTTATTGATGTAGAGGAAATATAGTGTAGAATTCTATAGGATCCTCTAGGATCCTTGTATTTAGCCATGGTGTACATGTGTGAATTTCTTGGGGAAAAGCAATCTTGGGAAGGCCGGACTGTAATGTCCCCTTATTGGGTAGTCAATAGGAGTTGTGGTTAGTCTATCACCTTAGTTCCTGTAGACTAACATGGTAGTTATGGAATCCTTCTAAGGGAGTTTGTGGCTTTCCACTCAACCATTTTTGGTTTTTTGGTGTTATTTCTAGCTCAATGAGTTTTAGGGGGTTCGTAGTGACGACTTCTGGAGCATTCTTTGGGCACTTTGTCCACACTTACCATTTTTAGTAAGTCATCGATTGATCACCAACCTTGGTTTTATCTTTGTAGTTAGCATAGTCTAGAGCTTTAAGTTTAAATAATGTAAATATTAAAGTTAAATTAAAAATTGAAATTTAGCATTGTTTATTTTATTTGAATTTATGATGGAGGAGTTATAAGGTATTTTTTCATGATATTTTAATATCATAAAGTTGGCCACCCAACTTAAGGGAATCATAAGGGGATAAAATTCAAAAAAATAAAATAAAAAAGGAAATTTGGGCATGGGAATTGAAGAATATAAAGTGCTTTTGTGAGATCATTTTTTCATTCATGCTAGATAATATACACAAGGGTTTGTTGGCTGGATTGAGGTCTTGGATTTCTAAGGAAAAAATCCCTCATGAGGATATTCAACTATAGGATTGAAAGACATTAAAAGGTTGAATGTTGATAACTTCATTCAAGGGTTATGCATTTGCACAATAACAATTGGTTTTGAAATTTAGTGAATTCTCCTTTAGAGATGAATTTCAGAGACTTATAGAAGAAAAATTTCATGTGATATCTATACATTGTCCTCGGTATATTTTGGGACTTAAAAGGAAAGGTTTTGTGGTGCTAATTTCTTTCTTTAGGGTTGTGACTATACTCTCCTTAAACCCCTTTCTCTCTTCATGATTATGATGACAATCATGATTTATGGATAAAGAATCATTGTTCTAGGGTTCATAGGGGATGATCTTTGATTACAACTATTCAGGGTTTGGAATTTCATATCAACAGTTACATTGAATAGTAAAGGTAACTTCATCTTTGAAGGTTACATCTGAGTTTGGGAAATAGTTTTGTGGATACCCTAGACATGGTTTGTAGAGGATGATAGTTCAACCATGATCAACATGTTTCATCCATATTTTTTGAGATAGTAACTAATATAATGATTGGCTGGTCCTGCATTGTATTAAGCACATTCAATCAATGGTGCATAGGGTCTAAACTTCCAACATACTCGAGCCTTCCCTAATGCCATCCTACACACCAAGCATGGGAAGTTTGAGGAGTTCTGCTCAACGAGGAATGTGGGAGGAGGTCAAAGTTAACGAATAGATTATAGTTTGTGACTCACAAGAGGTTGATACACCATTTTGTCAACATCTGAAGTTTTTACAGCTATGGCATTACATATATTTAGACCTTTTGAAGCAGCTGTCATTGTGGCATCACATATATTTAGACATTAGAGGTTGTGTATCTAATGGATTTGTTGTTGCATTGAAGATTGTACCTCATTCTTGGTTTGAAATCATATTTCAAGGTGTACAACCTATGTATGGAATGTTCAGGTCAAAAAAATGTGATAAGCATTGAATTAGTATTGTTTCAACATTGTAATCATTGTTATGAACAAATTTTCAATTTGTTTGGTGTTAGTAGAGTTTGAATTTTAGACTTATCTTATATTTATGCATTTGAGTTCCTATCATTTGATTTAAGCTCAAGGGGTGATCCCACAATACTAGTTAAATACAATTTTTGGCCAAACTGGACATTGAACTAAATTTTTTTAACTAAATCTTCGCTTTCGGGCACCTATAGCGGCTAAACCATGAGGAAGTTGAAGATGATGCAAACTAGTGATTTGTGACATTTTTTCTATAGATTCTAAAAAAAAAAAATTCAAAAAAAATTGAATTATATTTCACTTCTTTTTCCATTTCCTTCGAAAACTAGTTTTTAACATTAAACATCATTTTTAAAGAGTGACATCATTGGCTAACACAACTTTTATTTTATGAAGGATAAAATTCTATTTTTTCTGAATTTAGATTCATAACTACAATCTATCTAGTGCATGGAATTGGTTGCATAGGATTTCCTTGAATTATTATTTTTAATTAAGTTTCAAAGTCAAACGTTTTACAATTTAGACACAATTCACTAGCTAAAGCATAACTTTTTTTGTATGTATCAAAATTCAAATTTTCTTTTTATTAGATCAAGGACATCAATATCTAGTGCACTGATATTTTACAATTTTTTTTTATAATCTACTATTTTTCCACATGTGCAAAAGAAAAAGCTTGATTTTCGATGAAAAACCTATGTTTAATCAAACTAAAAAATAAAATACACAATAAAACCAATATATATTTAAATTATATTTGATGGATAGCTCATTTTGAGGACTACCATCATGTAGTTGGGTCTGTGAATTCTCCTTCATTTTCATCCTCAACCAGAGCTTCGAAGGGAAACATTTTGCAAAAAATTGGTGCAAGAGGGAGAGAAAGGCAAAAAAGGGCCCAAGTTTGAGTGGACCTTGGTTCTACTAGTGAACCGGCCCAAGTTTGAATGGACCTTGGTTCTAGCGAACCCTCCTTGGGGGTTGTCCATTCAAACTTGGGCTGGTTCACTCGTAGAACCAAGGTCCATTCAAACTTGGGCCCATTTTTGCCTTTCTCCCCCTCTTGCACCAAGGTTCGAATGGAACCTGGTTAAAGTGAACCCCCCTTTATTGAATTTTCCATTTTCTTCATTATAAAAAAATGCCAAAAAAGTGGGTCCAATCATTTAATAGGGTTTGCTCAAACCAAGGTCCATTTGAACCCCTTTTGGGTCCATTTGAATACCCCAATTCGTGTGAATCCCTAAAAAGCAACCAAAAAAATCATAGGAGCATTTTTGCAATTTCCCTTCCTCACTATAATTGTAAACAAATATTGTGGGATCACCCTAAGATCAAACCCATAGTTTTCAAGCATATTGACAACTAGAAATTGATTTTCTTTCATTTACTTACATTTGATCCACTAACTCTTTTGGTTTTATATCTCATTGTTCCCAACTATCATTCTTTTTGTTACTTCATTTGCTTGTGTTGGTTTAAGGGGATTTTTCGATTCTTGTTTCTTGGATAGAGTTTGGAAAGATGCCCATAGAGATGGAGTAGTCTACATCTATATGAGATGTTCACATGATCAACTTTCCATTCCCATTCATTCCTTAGTTCAAGAAGAAATTTGTATAGTAGAGGCTTTTGAAAATCAATGTTGAAGGTGATGCAAGCATTGTTGATAATTCTTGGGTAAAATGCAAGTGCATGGGCTGCTATATATTCTCCAATTAAATTTCCTACCTTCTTAATAGAGATTCTTCCCAAAATTTACTTGGTAACAAGTGTAACTATAGCCACATATAGATTGTGCTTGGGAGATTATTGTTGGGATTGAAATGTACATACCAAGGTTCATGAAAGCATTTCTTTATTTACAAACAAATCTTCTCCTAAAAAATAGCTTCCTTTTCTATTGTCCCTTGGGTATTATTAGAATGTCTACTAAGCCCCCAAGTCTACATGAATGGTGAATAAAGTGCGGGAGTGAAAAGGGAAACAACATGGAGGGAGAAAAATTGGATGAAAGATTGGAGTGATGACATGGCAAGAGTATAGGGGTTGAGTGGCCTTCAAACACACTAGATCAATGATACAAGATGTGGTAGGATTTACTTGGACTTGAGGAGAGTGGCTTGAAATGAGGCATAGGGAATTTTGATCTTTTTACATGAGCAGTCTCCGTGGGTAGTCTTGGTTGGTGCTTGCAAAAAAGAAAAGTAAAATAAAAAACAAATAAAAAATGTGAAAAACAGTCCAAAAGCACACTAATTTAATTTGGAAGTGCAAGGAGGAGAAAAACTGTAAAATTAAATTTCACAGAAGAAAAAATCATGACATAAGTTGAACAACAAACATTGATTCAATGTAATTTTGGTAGGTTTGTTGCAGCCTTTGCTGAATCTAAAGGATCCTCTAAAACATATAGGAGAGATCATTGTTGATTTGGAGCAGTTGACCATCAATCTCAAGCAAGTTTGAAGAGGTAAATTTGTAGTTAAAATACTTTTTTTTTAAAATTTTAATTGTATTATTCATTTCTTTTTTAAAGATTCATAGAATAAAGAAGAAACCCTAACTATATTTTTTCCTAATTGTTTAAATTTAATTTAACTAGAAGTTGTAAATGTTAATTTAGTTTTCATTTATTTTTTATTTTAGTGTACTTTACATTTATAAATTATGTTGGTGTAAATAAAGTCTTGTACCTAGTTAATTCATTACTAGAGGACTTATTTACACATGTTAAGTTTACATAGGTCATAAGAAGGAATCTTTCTAGAAGATGTTAGTTGTTATTAGTTGTTATCTTATCTTTTGACAACTACTACATGTGAACCTAGGTAAGTGTGATTAATTGTTTCATGTCATATGATTAAGACACTTGTCATAATCCTATGACATCTTGCATCTCACCTTCGCTATATAACCAAGGGGTCTCTCTCATTATAAACAATCATCTCATATCATTGAATCATTGACATTGAATACAATTTATTCTTGTCATATCATATTCATCTCTCTTTTGTGCTTTCCACTTGGTCTCAAGATCTTGGTAGCCATAGCCAATTCTAACATTGTATTAGAGCTATGTCTCAATTCTAACATGGTATCAAAGCAGGTTGGGTGCCATTAGAGAGTCTTTTTCAGAAGAGAGATACTAGATTTGAGGGAGTTCCATTTTGTGGCTCTTTATTGCAAGTTCATATTAGAGTTTGTTGGTGCAAATCCAAACTCACCATTACGATCGAAAGGTACAAGAAAGTTGATTTTTCCTTTTGTTTTGTCCAAATCAGACATACAAGGCCAAATCTATGAGGGTTTGAAGTTGAAGTGTGGTTGCCAGATCTAGAAGGTTGTTGCAATTTTGGAGCATTTTAGGTCAAATCCAACCCTGCCATCACATCTAGAAAGGCCAAAAACCCTAAGATCAATTGCCAATTTGTCCAAATCATAGCAAGTTGTTTGGTGAAGCAAAAAAAATTGCCTAGAGAGTCGTACAAACCCCCAAGTCATCATTATTGCACGGTATAATATTTTCAAAATAAAAATAAATAAAAAGTTTGATATAATTTTTTTTGAAAAATTCATTTTTGGCCGATTAAAATCTTTGTAAAAAAGTTGATTTGTAAATTTTTTATGTTAAAATCAAAAGCAAAACTTTTTTTGAGGAAAAGTATTTTATAGTATGCAAGGTACTGTGTACCGCAAGTACCACAAAGGGTACCCATGGCCCCTCAACTACCGCCACATGTCACTCGCTCACCCAACACCCTGCGGCCCTACATCCTCCCACGATCCCTTTATTCACTCCCACTGGCGCTCAAAAATTCTTCATTGGTGGGCCACATAAAGAAAAATGACAAGTTTACCAGCAACAAAATAAAAAATTTTGGGGTTTATTGAATAATCAACTGTCTGATTCAATACACTGACAACGACCCTCACAAAAATCTGGAAGCCCACCTAAAAATAATCTAGGCAATTGCATTGGGTGACAAGAGAAGAATATTCCATCAGTGTTTTGCTTATACCATCTCCAGTGAGAGAAAGTAGTTTCTTGAGGTCACAAGGGTGGTTTCAAAAACTAGGAGGTGGTTTTAGATTTTCAAGAAGGTGGTTTGGCAATATTCCAGGGAGTGTGGAATATGTTGATGATTTTTAGAATATTCCGACATTGGGGTGACAACAAATTTGATGGGTCTCTTCCTTCAAATTTAATCAGGTATACTACTGACATCATCCCTGCATCAACAGTTTTCAAAAAAAATTGGCCCCCCTCACCGTTTGCTTTTTTGTTTTGGAAGGTGAACTTTGAAGCTTCATATCTTGCTCATTTTGACTCTTCTTTTTTAGCAATTTTTTTTATTTGGGATAATTTTCATGCTCTTCATAGTGGTGTAATCAAAATTTGGTTTTGGTGTTTGTATTTTCCAAAAATTGTAGATTCTTATAGGTGTTGTTGTTTTGTCCTCATTTTGGGAACTTTGGGAGATCATATCTTGCTCCTATGGTAACTTTTTTGGGTGCAGTTTTTTTTTAAATTGCATGATTTTTTGTGTACTTCTCATTGGTATGATTAGATTGATCTCATTTTGTACCCAAAATCGTACTTGATTCTATGGCCAAATTTGGCATTTGCATGTACCAAGATCAAATACCACTTCATTTTTTTTGGGAAGTGGCAACTATAAATGCACTACTCATAAAGTGCCAAATTAGATATTGCTTGGGTCGTTAATCTTGCAATGGTTTCTTGCATTCTTTTGCTTCGTTTGTGTTCTTGCAATGGGGAAATATCAAATTAAACTCCTAACTCCACATAATTATGCTACATGGAGAAAATAAATATGGAACTATGTCATGATGAAAGGTCTAATAGGCCATCTAAAGGACACCATTCAAAAACTGACTCATGCTAAAGAATTGGCAAGGTGGCAGATTGATTGTGAGAAAAAACTTGGATGCATATGTGTTGATGGTCAAAATAGCACAACATTAAACAAAATATTGCTATTCTATTTCTCTTGAAAGAGAAAGATAACACATGGAGATCTAACTCCCAAGGTCTTGGTAATTGGTTCTCAACTATGTTGATTTCACTCAGTGATTGATGTAACTGTACTGTTCAAGGGGCCTTTGCTGGTAACAAAGAACAAGCTTGCATAACATCAATTAATCTACGTTTGGGGGGTTTTAAATAAAAGAAAAAGATAAATCAGAGCTTTAAATCAAGGAAACGTGAATAAAATTCTTACACATCTAGACATGCATATTAATAATGAATGTTTATTCCACCTAACCATAACTATAGCAAGATGTAATCCATAGAATAAACTATGCTACTACATACATCCATAATGCTAATTTAGATACCATTAATAATCACTAAACTTACTTCAAAAAAATCACCCACTCACCATCTAAAACACAAATCAAATGAACACAATAAAAATTGAATTCACAGATAATTCAATGATATGATCTTGAATCCAATTCCTTTTATTAACTTTCATCAAATAAGGAACAATTAAGCACAAAAAAATCACTGGCGTATAGATTGATCATGTACCATTAACCTTATCAAAGTAGATTCGAACTTTAAAATCATAACATGAAAACGTATGAAAACTGTAAAATGACCAAGTTTTATTGAACTTCAGAGTATCTTTCTAAAACATTGAAATCCTAAATCTAGTTTTTTATCTTCTATCACCAGGTGGCTGATCTTTCTTCAATTAGCTGACCTTTACAAAGTAGATTCTAATAGTACATATAGGGTGCCACATGCACAAATTTCTCAATTATCAATTGAGATCCACCATTCATGGAGTTGAAACTGAACGCAAAAGTAGACTTAAGAACCCCTATTTTCAAGGCTGATCACTCTGTTGTACAAAAAGGGAAATATGATACCCAAAAACTAATCCAACAATAAACTCTCCCCATCATCTCCGTTTTGCATGATTTCTTCAAACCTACTCCTCCATCTTACCCTTAGTTTATCCAATGACTAGCCTTCTTTATTGGAGGAATCCAAGTTGATTAAAATGGATACAACCGCCTCTAACTCAATCATCTGTTGATTCAAGTCCTTACTCATTTCATGGGCTTCTTCTTGATGTCCATGCATAGCTCTTGACTTATAGCTTATGATACTCATAGTTTTCTCCAAAAAATCTTCATTACCCTGCTCAAGAGTTGAATATTCTAACAAGGTGGATTTGGGTACTTTGTTGACATCTTCAATCCTTTTAACATATTCAGTGTATTCATCATCTTGCTTATCTAGATCCTTAGCCTGCTGGTCTAGATCTTTTGCCAATTTAAGAGCAGCCTTATGAATCTTACAGCCTACAACAAGAACATCATCAACCTCTTGGTTGAGCTTATCCAACCATTTATCAATCATCCCCACCTTGGTTTTCATCTGAATCAAATCATTTTCCTTGCTCTTTGTTAACAAAACTGAGGATTTAGGAAGATAATCTTGTTGAGAAATGGGACTAGAAACATCTTTCAAGAAACCATGGAGCTGATCCAATTGAACCTTAAGCTCATCCTTCCTTTGCTTATCCTTGATCATCTAGGTTTTGGTTGAAGAGGCCACAATATCAATCAAACTCATTTGTTGGTTTCTTGTAGGCTTTCCCAAATTTACTGCCCCCAACTGATAATCAGTGATTTGCATGTCATCATGACTCTTCTCCATTAAAGCTATAGCACATTCAACAATGATCTCTCCAGCATCAGTGAGCCTAGTAGAGTGAAGAACCTGGGCCTTCTTTTTAGGTTTCTCTTTCCCAATTTCTTTCATCATTTCTTCCCAATTCAATGGCTGTGGTTGGACAACTTGTTTTCTCTCCAAGTCTAGTTTTAACCAAGTAGGAGCAACAGGAGTAGTGGCTTCCTGGTATGAAGAAGAAGCAATAGTAGTAGAAGACAGAGGTTGCAACAATGTAAGCCTTGGTTGAGAATCAACTTCCTGCAAATTTTGTTAATCACTTTGCTCCCTTTCCTGTGCTGACTTTTTTGCTTCCTCTTTATCATTTTGATCTTGCAGCCTCTTAGCCTCTAGCTCCTTCTTTAAACATTCCTCTTCCTCTTTCTTCTTTTCCAACATTTGATCCCACTACTTCTTCAACTCTTCAACATAGTCCCATGCCTTCTTGGACTTCTTCGCATGTTCAACAATCTCAACAACCTCCTTTTCCCTTTTCAAACATTCTTGCTCTTTCCTTTTTCTATAGGCCTCTTCTTGTTCCTTGAGCTTAGCTTCAATAGCTTATTTTTCTCTTCTTTGTTGAGCCTTTTCTTCTTCAAGATCATGAATTTTCTGTTGCATTATCAACCTATCCCTTTCTTCTTGAATTTTGAGCTCTTGCTCCTTTTGTTGTTGATGTTGAGCTAACTCATTAGCCTTCACCTTATCTTCCAACTCCTTCTGCTTGACTGCCAACTCATATTGTGCCTTGGCCTCCTCTTCTTGTTGCTTAGCTAATGCCTCTGCTTGTGCCTTAGCATCAAATTCTCTTTTAGCATCTTCAAAGAGTTTCCATTGATCTTCTTCATTCAATATGTGCTTAGTCCTTGCATCATCTATCATATCAAAATATGTTAATTCCGGATGCTCTTTATTAGATGCAGTCTTTTTTGAATCTGTTTCAATATTATGTATCTCAATTTGATCCTCTGTTCACTTTAAAACTTCTTCTTCACTATGGAGAGCTCCCTTTGGTAATTCTTGGCCTAATTCTTGTGCCTCAGAGGACTGGGTAGATGCCTCCCCTGCAATAGATGCAGAATCACCCACCTCTACAGTTGTTTCATCTTCCTGTACCTCTAGAAGGTCTTGAGGAACCACCTCCTCTTCTTGTGCACTAGAAGGCATAAAATCTAAAGGATCCTTAGGTGCCATCCTTCTCTTTTCCCTTTTATATCCTTGAGTGGTACCTACAACCTTCCTCTTCTTAGATGATGTAGCCTTAGTCTGATTAGCTCTCAAACTCACCCATTGAATACTCCTATCAAGCACTGGTCTTGCAATCTATATTATGTCAATTGTCTCATCTGCATTCCAATATATTGGATCAAGATCCTTAGTTCCAATCTTGTTTGCATCATATCTGGGATCCAAAACTATCCCATCATCGGATAATGTGTCAAGAATCTCTTCTTTTATCCAAAACTCAATCATAAGTGGGATAGGTATCCTTTCATAATTCCTCCTCCTAAGATCATATTCATGTTGCAAGTCCTCCCAAAAATCCTCCAACAGATTAAAGTGCTTCTCAAAGACACTAGGAAGCAAAGCCCTCATCTTGTGTTTGGGGTCATATCATTTCATGGCCATGTACATGCCCAACTTCAAATAAACTAATTCATCACAAATAGTATTAGCTACCTGAATGTGTGGATAGAAAAGGCTCCCAACTTCATTGGAAATTTATGGCAACCAGTCTTGTGTTTTTTGCTGAACTGGAAATTAACAGCCAAGGCTTGATAAATAAACTCCATTAGGATGATTATATCACCACAACACCTAGGTAGCAAATGGGGATGACCATCAAATCCTGCTAACCTGAAATAGGTGAATGTGGGTTATTGGATAAACCAATGCCCCCATTCATTCACAAAAACCATTGCCTCCCTGCTAAGTCTATGCACAACATCACCATTAAGCTTGTTAATTATGACATAAAGAAAGACATCATTAACCCTTCTATATTTTTGCTTTGATGCTTGCAAGGTGAGCTGGTTATAATACTCCCACACTCTCTTCTATGCTTGGGCTTCCCCTAATATACCTATTGTCTGAAGTCCAGAAAAAATCTCCACTCGGGCAAACCACATAGGAGGTCATAAAGAAACGCTTGGTTTCTCTCACCTTTATCATCTGATTGTGAATGTTGTATGATACTATCATTGACCAATCAAATTGTTGCCTCCCATCCAAAATAGTTTGAATGAAAGGAAACATCCATTCTTTAAATAGTGAAGCATCCCTTTTACCAAACACCCTAGAGAGGAACACGATTATATCTCCAATTTCTTTACTAAAGTCTGCCCTCTTAGGCTGGTCTAGAAGCTTGGACAGAGACTTCTTCTCCACCCTCATCCAAGTCTTATTCATGTGAAACCTATTCCTCTCTTTATTATCACTATAAAGCTTTAAAGCCTTCACTTCATTTAATTGCTTAGGATTCTTGGGATCAGCTATATGAAACAAGAATTTGATCATTTGAGGTGTGAAGTCAATAATGACATTACCCTTCACATCCACACACTACCTAGTAGTAGGGTTATATGCTCTAGTTGCTGCAAGAATCAACTCCAGACATTAGATAGATAGGGGGAAGAGTGCCACATGTGCCAACCTAAATTGAACAATCCTTTATGTCTTTCTTGTGACCTGCTCCTTAGTGAATGTCTCCTCATGCAGCTCCTCATTATTAAAAGGACCCAAATTGGTGTCACTTATGTCAGTCTAGTTTGAGTCAATTTTGCTAGTCGTGAGGACGACCTCCCTATGCTTACGTCTCAAGGTATATGGGAGCTGCTCCACTTTGATCTTCTTTGGCTTAACTCCTTGCCATGAATTTTCACCTGGCTGGTTCCTTTGAGAGGCCTCATCTGATGCTCCCAACATCTCTTAATACTTGCAAAAATTTCCTATATTAGATGAACAAAACATCTAAGTTAGTCAATCATATAATCACTGCTCCATCCTCCTAAGATAACATTTGGTCAAACTATGCCTTTATCGAAGTCAAAACTATAGAAGCATTAGGCATAGATAATGTTTCTTATCATGTGGCAAGGTCGGGATCAGAACTGGACAAGGAGTATTACAGTTTCAGAAGAAAGACCGAAACAGGAACCATAACCAACACAGGATCAAAGGCGAGACAAGAACAAGAATTGGACTAGAAAAAAAAGTTAGCTACCAAGTTCAACTTCCTCTCCAAATCCGCTTCTGGCTAGAGTAAAGATAGTCATCATAATAATGAATGGGAGTGGAATAATTCCAACAAATGAAGAGTATTCAAAACTAGGTGGTCATATGAACCCTAAACCCTAGGTCGCATGGGCCCCAAAGGAAACTAGAAATGGCTCAGCTTAACTGTCGAAAAACTCCTCTGTACAGAAGTCATTAAAACCATGAACAATTCATATTTGTAAAACCCTAATTCGCCTGATACCCTATTTGCAAAAACTAGGGCACAACGAGAAACCCGCACGAACAACCCAAAACTGATGTGAGAAAACCAGAACAAGGTCCCAAAAAGGAAATTCATTACCTAAGCAAGGAAACCCCTTCAAAATCAAAACCCTAGTCAAAACCAGAGCACAACAAAATTAACCTGTCACGAAAGTGACAGTAGAACAAACAACAAAGAAAAACAATAAACAGAAAGAAAAACCCAACAAAAGAAAATGGAACAGAAAAGAAAGAACCAAGCAAACAAAACAAAAAGAGCAGAAACAAACACCAACCAAGTGAACAAATTCATAGAATAATTCCTCCTGCGAATACGCTAAAATGACACAAGCGAAAGAACAAATGGGAGAAAGAAAAAAAAAGAAACCTACCTCAAAATGCTCTTGAGGATTGACTAGAAATTCACCAAGATTCGCTCTGCAATTCGCCCCTACGATCAAATCAATTCTCTCGAGACTTTGTTGGCTGTAATTTGCTTAAACAATTCATATAATAATAACAATGACATAGTTTAAGCATAATTAAACCTTTAATAAATAATTCACGCATGCCAACATGCTACATTTAATGCCATAAATGCGGTAGAACAGGGACAGAGCCAACGATGCGAACAAAAAATTAAGTCAAGTCCATGGAAAATCAAAAGGTAAGGCGGATGTGGAGTTGGGTCAGGAAGAAGATAGAGAAACTACACAAAGTTCCATATTTCATTTCCAACCCCGGATCCGGTCTTGACAAAAAGACCGACCATAAACAACAACGAAGATGGGGACAGAGACAAAATCAAAATGGAACTTCACAAAGTTTGAAGTTCGATTCTAGTTCTAGATCTAGTCCTGACCAAAAAGCAAAGAACAACACAAGAACAAGGGAAGTGGGACCAAAGTGAACACCGAACGTGACTAAACAACAAAGAAATCGAGAAAGAAAAAGAGCAGAAGCGGAGTCAGGACACGAACAACAAAAGAAATGGAAACTTAAAACTTCCCTATGTGAGTTCCAATCCCGGTTCTGACCCCGGGAGAGCAAACAAAAAAAACACAAGGAAATTACCAACAAATAGGAGGACGGACCAACCCAAGTGTCAATCAAAAACAACAAAAAAAACAAAGGAAAAACAAAAGAGAAGGCAGAGTCAGAGTCGAGACCTTATTCGAACTAGAAACCTTGTGAGAGTTCCATGTTTGGATTTGGTTTTAAACCTGCCTTAGACAGTACAAAAGACAGACTTAGGAGCAACACAATTAACTCCTAAAACCCAACCAAACAACCAAAGGCAACCAAAACAAAAGACAAAAAGGGGAACCCATTTTATTCCAATACAAAATGGGGTGGTTATGCAAGGCATAACAATATGTTCATTAGTCTCTTTTGATTTGCAATTTCATATTGAATCATGCAATACACCTAAAGAGGAATGGGAGAATTTTGAAAAATTGTATGGTAAAAAAGATAAGATTAGGGGTTATCAGATTGATAATGATTTGATGAATCTTGATCCTAAACTTTCTGACCACATCCAAGACTATATCTCCAAAGTTAAGTAACTAAGAACATAGTTGAAAGAATGCAACATTGAAAAAGATGATTTATAGTTGATTCTGAACATGTTATCCAAGCTTGGTCCTAAGTATTCAATGTTTGTTTCTGGCTTTCATGGCCATCGAATTTATATGGGAGCATCATATGTTGATCCTAAGCTTGATGACTTTATACATATCCTAATCCAAGAGGAAGCTAAGATAATGAGCATGGGTCTAATCAAGTCTTCCAAGTCACAAGCATTGGTGGCAAGTCAGTCTAAGGGACATAAATAATCAGGAAATCTTGATAAGAAGCAAAAGAAGAAAAAAAACAAGCCACATAAAGAATCAGAATCCCCATCCTCAAAAGGAGAATCATCTAAGAAGGAGAGGCATTTTTGTGCATATTACGAGAAGGATGGAATGAAGAACATTATTGTTATAAGAAGGATATTGATGAGTTGAAAAATCTTCTCAAAAGGAATCACATTGATTTTCCTTCTAGAATGTCTAAATCTTCTTCTCATGTTCTACTTGAAAATAGTCTAAAAAGGACAAAGGTCAAGCTCTTTGTGCTTTTTCAGGTCCAGGATTAGGGAGATGGCTTCTAGATTCAAGAGCATCTCATCATATGGCATCTTCACATATTATATTCTCTTCATTTTAGCCTTGTACTATGTCTCCTATCTTGATGGGAATCGATACATACATGAGTGTAATAGGGAAGGGATCTATTAGTTTTGGGGACAACACTTTTTAGGATGTCTTGTGTGTTCCTCATTTGATGAACAATCTTCTTTCCATATATCAGGTTACACATGGTGGAGATGGGAGAACTGTGGAGTTCACACCTGATTCAATCATCATTCAAGACTTGGAGACTAGAGAGATCATTGCTACTGGGGTGGTTGATCATTCATCTTGGTTGTATACCTTTGCACCATTTGCTTCTAATGGTGACATTGTTCCTTCAATTGTTGATCATATGAACCATGATTCAGAGGAGACATTTGGCTTCTTAAACTTGGCAGTTCTCACATCGGATCCAATACTTGATTCATGCATTCTATCTCATCCATCTACTGTTGTAGTTGATGGTGCTTGTGATTCCACAGTTTGGATTCCTTGTGATTCAGTGCAGCAAGATATACATAGTTTTTCAGATTTGGATACTTGTGATGACTTCCTAACAGGTATTTTAGACTTGTTTATGGAGTCTCATATTGCAGATTTGGAGGACACCATTGATGAAATTCATTTTCTCTTTGATGAAGATGCTCCTTCTTCAATTATTGTGAGGGAACACCTTGACCCTCTTGTTCATTCTCTACATGATCATTCTTCATAGTTTGGCCTAAGTGTGGATGCTTTTGGACAACATTTGGAGGAGGCTTCTTTGTCTTCAGAGGGGATATCTTTGTCTTTGTATTGTGCTCTACATTCATCTCTACTAGATGTTGGATTGTCCTCTTCAGCAGTGTGGCCTAGAACACCTACTTGGATTATGTCACCTTTCGACATCAACATGGAGACACTTGAACATCATTAAAAGACATTATCATACATCATACATATTCTTGATATCCTGCATACATCCACAGTTTTTTTTGTTCCTAAGGGGAGGAACGTTGTTCAACAAGATTGAATCATCTTCAACATTCAATGTCGAGCTTCTACCATCATTTCAGGAGACTCAACATTAAGGGGGGGCTACCTTGTCTCTCTTCTACTTCTCTCTTATGGGTGGGTCATTTTCCTCACATGGGGTTTTTACCTTCTCATGCATCATTGAGAGTATTTTACATTTCTTTCTTTTGTATTTCATCTCTCTTTAGGGGAGGAGTTTTGTCACACCGAGTTTTCTCTTTTTCCCCATTTGTGAGAGATTTCATTTGCATTGCATTTGTACATGAGTACCTAACACAACCTAGTATTCGGGACCCATTCTTAAATCTTTGTGTCATTTTCATAATAATCTACTACTCCCTAAGTTGCACTTAAGGGGGGTGTTGGTGTAAATAAATTCTTTTACTTAGTTAATTCATTACTAGGGGACTTATTTACACATGTTAAGTTTATGTAGGTCATAGCGAGGAATCTTTCTATAAGATGTTAGTTGTCATTAGTTGTTATCTTATCTTTTGATAACTACTACATGTGAGCCTAGGTAAGTGTGATTAGTTGTCTCATATCATATGATTAAGACACTTGTCATAATCCTATGACATCTTACATCTCACCTTCGCTATATAATCAAGTGGTCTCTCTTATTGTAAACAATCATCTCATATCATTGAATCATTGACATTGAATATAATTTATTCTTGTCATATCATATTCATCTCACTTTGTTTTGTACTTTCCATTTGGTCTCAAGATCTTGGTAGTCATAGCCAATTCTAACAAACTGTTCAAATGTCAGCCTTAGTTAGAAATGACCTTTATTGAAAACATGCCATCCTTGGGTCAAAGTAAGGAGATGCATTGACTAATTGAAATATCACCTTGCACAAATAACATGTAGAGATGCTAGAGTGTATTCAAAAGCATCTCTTGAAGTTGTACGTATAGTACAAAGCTAATTAGAAACCTTTGAACGATAAAAGGAAATGAGAAAAGAGGCAAAGAGAAAAGATGGTAGCCATTTTTGGAGACTTGTAAGGATGCTCAACCAAAAACTGATAATATAAATACTGAACCATGCCTAGCCAAATACAAATATTAAAATATATCCTCACAATACTAAACTAAACGAATATAAAAATTTCACTCTTTCATTAACTAACAAAAAAAGAGGCCAGCCCAATAGACAAATATTCAAATACAATCGCCATACGATTCACAACTAACAAGAACCACATAAGATCGAACAATTATGAATGCTCGGGAGTAATAAATTGGACAAATATTATGATGTATATTCAAGAATTATATTTGATCTACTGGTAACACAAAAATTTTTGACCTGATGAAAATATATGTTTCTTTAGTGAACACCAAACATGGGAGGGCCACCATTCGTTTTGAGGATTCCCGCTTAAGAGGTTGAGAGTCTGAGAATGCACATGAGAGTCGAGGGCCTAGACTGATGAATTTTCAATGGTGGTGCTCAGATAATGGTGTCGAAACTTTCTTTCGTTTACCCGTCACCATGTAGAGATCGCATCACACAGTTCCCGACAGTGTCTGCCACTGGAAACCACTGAGGTCGTTATGACTCCTATGACTGGATTGCTCGTTGATCATCAAGTCAATGCGATCGGTAGTTGATGTCCATACTCAAACAGAGGTGGACTTCAGATTGGTATTTTGATCCTCCCCAAATCATGTGAACTTGATGAGACATCATAGTAATAGTCACGATATATCCTATGTATCGTGCTTCTTCAAACGATGCCGAGTACGTAGATTCTAAATCCCAAGAAAACACAATAGAGATTGGAAAAAATAAAGAAATAGAGAAACACTTAAACAAAAAATTCTCTTACACAAACACAGGGCCTCAACATTATTCCTTTGATAATAAAATCCATTACATATAACCTCTTTTTATAGAGGTTTTCCATTATAATTCTAAATATAGTTCATGCACACAACACATGAAAAGATTAAACTATAATAGTTTATCTAAAATAATACTACTCATGACAGCTACAGTCAACATGCATTTACAAACAGTTATAAAAAAAAAAAATGGTTACTAATTGTTCTGCATTAAATCCTTAGTGAAATGCATGGTGGTGAGGCTCATGCATCACTTCCCAACATACTCCCCTTTGATGCTGATACTCATAGTATTATTTTGAAGTTTTATAAGTTGAACCTGGACAACTCAGTGTGCAAATAGACTTTCTTAGATTACAAGGTTTTCCCTTTCTTTCTCTAACATAGAGAAGACTCACTATCTCTCAGATCATATGACACCTTATTGCTTTTAACATGCCAACATTTAGATTTATAGAACCTTTTGAACATATTTGTAACTTTTTTCCAACTCAATCCATCAATCCATCCATAATTAATCTTCATACAATCTTTTTCAAATTGTCCATTCCACTCTCTATTCCAACATGATTTTTCTAAATGATTTTTCAAACAACAAATTGTACAAGGATGAAGATCCCAACATTTCTCTTTTTTCTGTCCTCCCCTATGACAATGAGAACATTTCATAAACTCCATACTTTTAGCTGATTTGCATGAACTTGTAACACTTGTTACATCATTTCTATCTCACTCACCATATCCTAGACCTTCATTTTTTGGCCTCACAACTATTTGAATGGGCTTTCTCATTCCTTTCCCGTGTTTTCCCAAACCTTTTCTTTTATATGCCATTTTCTTCATGATTTTTAAACCAACACCCTTTTCAAACCAACCTTTGTTATCGGCTTCACATCCTACAAAAATATTAGTTTTAGACACATCTTCAACTTCAACTTCACATTCTTTACCCGAAGAAACTTTAGCTACATCAACCATATCAAATGAAGAAGATAAATCATATGTATCACCTGAGGCATCACACACCAGTGAATTTGATTTCAAACACTCATTTTCTTTCTCCAACAATTTTAGCTTCTCCTCCAAATCTTCATTCTTTTTCTTGACAGCTTCATGCAGCTTCAGTTTTCCTTCCAGCTCCTCATTTTCCTTTTTCACTTTCTCTAATTCTTTTTCCATATTTTCATTCCCACACAAATAATTACATATTTCTTTTGAAAACTCTATTATCTTCTCTATCAATTCAGAGTTACACTTTTTCAGCTTCACATATTAATTTTTCAAACTATCTTTCTCACACAATAAATTTATAGTTTCTTTCTTCGACCTTTTACTATTATTTCCTATTGAAACAAAGAATTTAAATTCACCTTGCAGAAAAATACAAATATGATAATTTAATCTTCACCTTTCTGAAAAAATTGTGGTTCTCTCCAAAACAAACCCACAAATAAAAACAATGATTTAGTTATAATCTTCTCACAATAGTAGCTTCACCATTCAAATTGCAACTTGGGCAGTTGATTTGATATTGGCAGCTTCTTATCCTACGATCCCTTATTGAAAACTCTTCCTCACAACAACAATTTATTTTCCTTCCCAAGTGAAATTTAACAAAACATTGATCTCCACCTATTGGTTACGGATCAGATACCAATTGTAGATTCTAAAACCTAGGAAAACGCAATAGAGATTGGCATAAATAAAGAAATAGAGAAACACTTAAACACATAAATCTTTTACACAAATGCAGGGTCTCAACTTTATTCCTCTAATAATAAAATCCATTACATATAACCTCTTTTTATAGAGGTTTTCCATTACAATTCTAAATATAGTTCATGCATGTAGCACACACAAACATTAAACTATAATAGTATATCTAAAAATAAGACTACTCATGATAGTTACAGTCAACATGCATTTACAAATAGTTATAAAAAAAAAAAAATGTTTACTAATTATTCTGCATGAAATCCTCAGTTAAATGCATGGTGGTGAGGCTCATGCATCACTTCCCAACAGAGTAGTGAGATGTTGTCAATGAGAATGAGTGCCCCCAGGATGTGGAGCTGATATGCCAGTAATAACAAGATGTATGATCAGGATAATGGTAGAAATAGATGGATGGTGAAATTGATGAATAAGACACAACCCACTGGTAAAGACTATGCCCTACTAGGCTATTGACTAGCTATGCTGTCAATCCATCATGTTTTCATTCAATTATCTAAAACAGAGTCTTCAATCCACATATATAGTAATTCATGACATTGATCAAATGGGTTGGCCGGAGATTTTATTTAAATTTAAATGTTATTTTATAATAATTTAAATTTTATATTATTATTTAATATTTAATATTATTGTTATTATTTAATATTATTTTGAATTAGCATTCGAATTTTTTTTTTTATTCACCAGCTAGGACTAGGTCCCAAATTGGGGACATGACAAGACTCTTCTTCTATTCCTTTGTTTCTTGGATCTTTGAGTGGTAGTGTTGGGCCTAGATTTTGTGAATCTAAATTAGATATATATATTATACCACACACACCACTCTAGGTTCCCAACTATCGCTTGAGAGCATGAGCTGAAATAAGGACAAACATGATGCAATAAGAAGTGGAATTGACAACTTTTGGTTTTATTCTACCATTCCATTTTACATAGCTAGGTAATTAATTATTATTTTTTAAAGTATATTAGTTGATTTATGCCTATTGAACTTTTGAGTTTAGGGATTTGTACTTGAAGAATTTAAATTTAAAACTCTACATTTTATAATATTTGTATGTATTATTTGATTTGTCTCCTTATTGGAAAAAAATGGTAAATGACATTTTTTTTTGTGGTAGGGTTCAAAGCCCTTAATGATGAGGATACAAAGGGAACCATTTTAACCCAAAAGGTGGCTAATATGAATGGCATAATTAATGAACGGTGTGAGAAATGGAAGGGGAAGGGTTGCACCATCATGACTAATGGTTGGATGGAAAGAATAAATAAAACATTGCTAAATTTCCTTGTTTCTTCCTTAAACCCATTGTTAGTGATTAATATTTTTAATTTCTACATTACTGATTAACTTTACCATTTCAAATTTCATTTCTTAGGTGGTGCAATTTTTTTGAAATCCATTGATGCTTTAAGAAAAGAAAAAAATGTTGAATTCCTTTTTGGGATTTTTGAGAGAGTCTTGGTTGAGGTGGGTGATGAAAATGTTGTACAAATAATTATAGATAGTGCAAGAAATTATGTTTTTGTTGATCATTGCCTTGACCTCAAATTAGAGGATCTTAGTAAAAATTTGATGGATCAAAGAATGTGTGGAGCATGGTAAAAATATTTGTAAATGTATAGGCAACTATGCTTGGGTCAAGGTAATGAGAAAATATACAAACAAGGAGTTGGCTCATCCTAGAATAACTTGCTTTGGTATAAACTTTATCACATTGCAATCTTTGCTTTAGTCAAAGGCTGCTTTGAAGTTCATGTTTGTTAGTGAGGATTGGTCTACATGATCATATGCTAGGACCAATGTAGGGGTTGATGTGGTTGATTAGATTTTTGATGAGAAGAGCTTCTTGTTTCTAACAAAGGAGATCATAGAAGTTAGTTAATATGTGATATTTTCATTATATTTTTGCTCATATTTTTATTCTATTTGTTTATTTTTTTCACTTTTATTTATATTAGTGTTTTCTAATGATTACAATTCATAGATCCTTTAGTTGTTATCCACATTGCTAATGAGGAGAAGCTCACAATGGGCTATATATTTGAGCGCATGGATAGGGCCAAGGAGACTATTAGACCCATTTATGCTAGAGTTGATGATAAGTATTGTCCCATATGGGAGATCATAAATTGACAATGGCACCTTCAAATTCACAATCCCTACATGTAGTTTTCTATTTTCTAAACTTGGCATTCCAATTTTGTTTAAATTTCAAGGTTGATGAGGAGGTTTTGAGTGGGCTCTACATACTGATAGAGCAGATGGTACTCAATCCTTAACTAAGAGCGAAAATGCTATTTGAGATTGAGATCTATAGACTTGCACAAGGGGACCTAGCATCTCTTTGCACGAGACATATTCAAAACAACTTGGATGACACTACAACTGGGTAAGTCTATTAAGGGCATAATTTAAGTTTAAAATTTTATTTTTTTCTTTTCTACATTAATGTTGAAACTCAAAGTTGGACAATGAGATTGAGGTTTTTTTTTGTCATTTTGCATGGTGTGAAACGTTTGGTGGTAAGGTTCTAGATCTTCATATAATTGCAATTTGTGTCTTGAGCCAATCATGTCAGCTCAATTGGAGTATGTTTGAGCACATTCACTACAAGAAGCACAATGGGTTGTTGGTGAAAAGGTTGAATTATCTTGTTTATGTGAACATTACAAATTTCTCTTAGGCATAGATTTATCTCCCATCAATTTAGAGGAGGTTGATCCATATTTAGATTAGATCATTAAGGTTGAGTTGAGGATCTTGTCTTCGATGAGGAAGACCATGCATTGGTTGATTAGGCAAATGTAGAGGCATAGTAGTAGCCATGGTAGAGGATAGAGCATGAGCAGACCCCTTGGATGTTGGTGTCATGGTACATAGGTAGATGCCATGGCCACATCATCATCGAGGACCTATCTTAGTGTCTGTATAGAATTGGTTGTACAACTATGGATGTTGGGATGAGCGATGTAGGCTCTTCTAAGCCATAAACTTATACTTCTAATTTTGAAATTTTTTTGTCATGGATTTGATTATCCATGAATTTTTTATACACTTGAGAATATTTATAATATATATCTAAAATGCTTTTCAACTAAAGCTTTCTTTTATACTCATGTGATTGATGTATATTTGTGTATGTGATCAAAGTATCTTTCGTTAGATTAGTTAGATTAGTTCATTGTTCTTTAATGTTTATTTATTGTAGGCTGCATGATACACATTTTAAATCTTTAAAAATCTCTATATTTTATGGTTTTTGTTGTGTTTCCATCAGGTCTATGTGCTTAGTTTGAGTCCAAGTCACAGATCAGCTTGCCAAGTCTGGAAAATCTGAGATTAAGTCAAAAATCAACTTGTTAAGTCTATGGTGATTGGTGAGTTTGAGAGAAAAATCAACTTGTTGAGTCTACGTGGATTGTGAGTCTTATAACTATTCACCATACATAGTGCTATTTGTTGCAATTCCAACGGACCAGGTTTTATGCCATTTTGGTGTGACTTCCTTTCTGCTGCCAAAACTCTAATTAAGGATTTTGAGCATGATATTCTTGTTTAGTTTATTGTTGCAAACGAGATGTTTTGGGACTGCTTTTATGCCTCTAATTTGTGTCAAAGTTGTTGTGTTTTTTGTGAATTTCAAATCCTTCTTGTTTCTCCAAACTCTTCCTATATACTAGTTGAGTAGAATTACCTATATTTTCTTTTTGCCTCTGAGATGGTAAAGTAAGAGCTTGGGAACGCCAGGAACTTGGAAAAGGTCAGTGTCTTGGAATGAAGAAATTTCCTTTTCCTTGGAAGATATCCCTTTGGAACTAGCTGAATAGGCACCTATCACGATCCTTGTGGATGACAATATCCAAGTGATGGAAGCGGATATTGGAAGCACATCTTTGATCTATAAGTGCTTGGGAATCTGAATTGCTCTTGATGATTTCACAATTTTGATGAAAGATGTCTAGAAAAAAATTGAAGCTCCTTCCATTTCATTACTAGATAAAGGTTTCTTTATGGTTCAATTTAGTTCAAAGGGAGACTGTGATTTTGTGAGGAACAATGGGCCATGGTTCTTTGGAAAGTGCAATTTGTTCATGCGCTCATCGGATCCTTTCTTTGATCTAGCCACAAATCCAATTTCCAAAGTCCCACTTTAAGTGAGATTGCACAATCTTCCTTCGATAATGTTAAAATAAGAAAAATATGTTTTGTTCGGTTGTCTGTTGGGAATGTTTCCCAACATTTTTGTGTGTTTCCTTTTTCTGTTTGAGAGAGTTTCCCTTCGTAGTTTTTGGTGCCTTTTTCAGCTGTAGTTGTTTATGTATATATCTATCTTTTTTCTCAATAAAGGATGAAGACATCGGGTGCATATTTCTGTGCAAAACATAACAGAATTAAGTTCTCTGCCTTTGTGTTTTTAATCACAGTTTTATTATTGAGTATAAAAATTTCTGTTTTATTGGTGTACTAGCATTTGCGTTTTTAGTTTATTGTTTCTAACAGATAATGACGAAATCAATTTTGATTCAGAGGTTGATGAACATTGTTGGCGATTTCATTAGTCCTGATGAAGCTTTGAATGGTTTTTTGTAGAAATTTGTGAGGATATACATGAACTCCATCTTTTATTCTCACACTGTTTGGAGACAATTCATAAATTTCAAAGGTCTTCCTCTCCATTACTTTCAATGCGATCAACCTGCGAGCAGAAAATGCTAACCCAATAATACTGTAGGCGCTCACATGTTCAGGTTAGCTCTGTTTGCAATCAATAGTATGTGATCATTTAATCTTGAGTGCAATGGATCTATCTATGGGAGAGAATGCAGAGGTGCAGATAGAAGAAATGAATCAGGTGGTGTCTACTGATATTTAACTATTTCTCAAACGGAATCCACACATAAAAACTAATTGCAGTCCTCTCAAATGCCATGGAAAAGAGTCAGAATTTGAGCATTTGCAGTTGGAAGCTTTTTAACTCTGCTGGTGAGGGTTCACAATGGATCATGGAGGCTTCTCTTTCCTGCAAAGCTAGAAAGCTTCTCGCAGCTCAAGGATGATCATCTCTTAAGAGGTTGCAACAGATTTGGGCTCTTTCGTTTATACCTCCCCTTTCAAGTTTTTAGGTTTCTTTGGACATATGTGCCACTTTCTTATCAAGCTTGAAATCCTGTTCTCTGTTTGGTTAAGGGCCCCAAATTTTCTGTTGAGCTGAATGTATTATGGTATTTTGGTTATGGGTGAGGGCCTTAATATATCCCTTCAATTAAATTTGCAAAAAAAAAAATTTCACAATGACATAAATTATAAATAAACATTATATCGTAATAATGAAATTATATTGGAATTAATGAACTGCAAAATTACAATTAATGAAATGTATTGGCCATTTTTATTCATTTTCTTTTGTAGAGTCACACTTAAATATTCCCTGTAAGTTGTACCTTGGCAGTTAATGTAGCAGTGTACTTTATGAATTTTTTTTGTGTGCTTACGTCTTGCAGTATTGCGTTGTCACTGAATGGGCTTAAACTTCTTGCTGCTGGTGCGAGATATCCTGCTTTAAAGTGGTTGGTTATAGGTAGTATGGAGTGGAAACTTTATGTTGAACGTGAAAGTGCATCTTATTATTCTTCAACTTGAATAGGCAATGAGACCTCATTAGAATTTTTTATCAATGTTTGTTGGCCAGTATTCGAGAAAATATATATTACACATTGGCATGCATGTTTAAATCTCATTGACTTACTCTCTACTGGGTTTGTGCAGCTTGCTATGCTGTTCGTGTTTGAAGTTCAGAGAGCATACCTGAAGCTCAGGGTGAACAGTATACATACAAAATGACGTTGGTTGAAGACTAATTGAAGTGGTTTCTTCTGCATCTAATTGAAGCAAGCTGCAGCTGTGAGAATACTCAGTTCTTTAGTTCTTATTTTTTGTGAGGTGAATTATATATGCCTTTGGTACATGCATTCGAAATTGTAATATAATTTTTGGTTTTGTTGTCAACCATTATAACCAATAGATGTAGATGTATTGTTGTGGTCCAGCAGGTAGCACGAAACTAAATTGATACTTAATAAACCATATAATTGATGTTTGGCTGATTAATTTTAAATCTTATATGTGCATCCTTTACACGATATATTAGATAGGAAAGACAACACTATATTTTCTTAATTTGAAAATACAAGATTATTTCTATAGGTTACTTCTGTGTGAAGGTTCAAGTTTGTGGTTTGATAGGTTTATTACTATTGGAGATGAATGATACTTAAAGATTATCACAAACAAAAGCCCCTTTTACAAGGTGGTATTGTCAATGAAATTCTTTTTTTGATGAGCGAAAAATAATGAGATCCTATTATATGTTTATGAAATGCATTTTTTTCCTTTTTTCCAAACAACAGTATTTGTGCTTCAATTCACATGCCTTATGTATTTTTCAGCAGTTTAGTACGGCCAGTTTAGTGAAAGCCTTATTTCATTTCTAGTGATGCCAGTTTAGTGAAAGCCTTATTTCATTTCTAGTGATGCTTGCCTTCTATGCCTATTGCTTATGGGCCACATTTTCAACTATAGTTCTAGTAAATTCATAGCTGAGGTACTAAACAATCCAAGTCATTGCCATTGATTTTTTGTAAATTGAGTTATTATATTATGCAGTTCATAAATAGTATAGAATAAAGTGGTGTGTGATTGCTTTACTTCTGCATTACTTTGGTGGCTAGATTATGATATGATGATTTGCTTAATGTGACGTACATGTCAATAGCATGAACTTAATATTGATCTAAGGACAATTATAATAAGATTAATGTCAGAGATTGTCATTAGAGTGTGGATGGAATTTGGGCGATCACCCTATTTTATTTATATTCACAATATTATTAGAAAAAGGATGTGCTTGTCACAATGTTTTATTAAATTCTAGTCAATGAGAAACAATTCAAACGTTTTAGGGGTTTGTGCCAAGTTTAGTGAATGGAAGGGAGAAACAAGTTTGACAATGAAGGTTTTGAACAACTTGATGCAAAATGTAGAGTGCTGAATAGAAATACCATTTAAGTCGAAAAGGCTTAGAAAGATCGCTAAGGACAGACCTAACTGAAGTGTCAAAGATTTGACAAGCTACCCATATGATATACCCTTTTTTGGATATCCACATATCATTTGAGTAGATTGATGGCATGATTTGTCTTACAACTTTTGGATGTTTTTAGGATGACTTGAGGGAAGGGTAGAGGTTTAGGAAAAAAGTGGTTTGATTGAATAAGTTTTAATTACATAGATTTGGAAAAAAATCATTGAATATCATAGAACAAAATGTTTACAATAAGAATGAAAGTGTTTGGTGATACACAATTCCCACATTTAATGATTGCAGGAATGAGGATCTTAGAAAACAAGATCATCACTGGTGAAATCATTTGGGTGGTGAGGGACTAACACAATTAGAGTTGGAAGTTGAAGGAATTATTAAGCTTGCATGAATTGTTTCATATGTGATTCATACAAAATATATATTTTCCAAAAGAATTTAAAGCTTGCATAGTTTGAAGTCAATCTATCAACCTATATTTTATGATTAGTGATTCACAAGAATCCATCTTTCTTATGCATAAATGGTTTGCTTAGCACTCATTACATCTAGGTGATGCTTAAAGAGTTGAATCATCTATTTCTAGGGAAGTCACCCTTCTTAGCACTCTGCTTGGTCAAGTGTGCCTAGATGAGTTTTTCTCACAATCAGTCCCACTTGATTCACTATCCCAATTACAAAACCTTCAACAAGTGTTGTGCTTTATGAACCGCTCACTATAGAACTCCCAAGTTTAATCAACTATTTAAGAGCTTAACCATTCATTTTTATAGAAGTGTAGAGCATTGAATAGAAATACCATATAAGGAGAAAAGGCATAGAAAGATCGTTGAGGACAAGCCTAATTGAAGTAGTCAAAGATTTGACAAGCTACCCATGTGATATACCCTTTTTTGGATATCGATATATCATTTGAGTAGATTGATGACATGAGTTCGTCTTGCAACTTTTGGATGTTTTTAGGATGACTTGAGGGAAGGGTAGAGGCTTAGGAACAAAGTGGTTTGATTGAATAAGATTTAATTACAAAGATTTAGGAAAAAATCATTGAACATCATAGAACAAAATGATTACAATAAAAATGAAAGTGTTTAGTGATACACAATTCCCAGATTCAATGATTGCAGGAATGGGGGTCTTAGAAAACAAGATCATCATTGGTGAAATAATTTGGGTGGTGAGGGACTAACACGATTATAGATGGAGGTTGAAGGCATTGTTAAGCTTGCATGAATTGTTTCATATGTGATTCATACAAAATATATTTTCCAAAAGAATTTAAAGTTTGCATAGTTTGAAGTCAATCTATCAACCTTCATTTTATGATTAATGATTCACAAGAATCCATCTTTCTTATGCATAAATGGTTTTCTTAGCACTCATTGCATCTAGGTGATGCTTAAAGAGTTGAATCATCTATTTCTAGGGAAGTCATCTATCTTAGTACTCTGCTTGGTCAAGTGCGCCTAGATGAGTTTTTCACACAATCAATCCCACTTGGTTCACTATGCCATTTACAAAACCTTCAATAAGCATTGTGCTTTATGAACTGCTCACTATACAACTCCTTAGTTCAATCAACTATTTAAGAGTTTAACTATTCATTTTTATAAGTGTTTTTTGTACTGTATATAATTATGTGATGATTTTTCATGATTCAATTATATAGTTTGGAGTCAATTAACATTGATCCATATTTCATGAGTAGTGATATAGAAAAATCCATTTCTCATGAGCATGAATAGTCCCTATAAGAGTCATTGCATTTAAGTGATTTTCATATGGGTGAAGTGTTGGGACTTCCTAGGAGGTCACCCATCCTTGTACTATTTTAGTTTAAGTGTGCTTAACCACAAATCTTTCCCCACAATCTAACCTACTTAGCTTGTTACCTCATTTGCAAAACCACCAATAAGTGTTGTGGTTTATGAACTATTCACTATAAAGTTACTTAGCTCATTCATTTTTATACAATACTTTTTATTGTAGTGTATCAAATTATTTGAAGTTTTTTTAAACAAAACTTTAGAAGAGGAAATTGTTTTTGAAAAGGAAAAAATAGGTTTTATAGGGACCTGAAACCATAGAGTTTAAACAACAAGAGATAGACAGAGAAAGGACAAACAACCGGACAGCTGTCCCAAAGAAGGAAAAGAGAGCAACAAAAGACAAAAGGGCCCTAAAAAAGGACCACCCAAAAAACCAACAAACTAAACATTACATTACTCCAAGGTGTTAAGTAAATCCTCGGCTTCCTTTTCAACATTCTGAATGTCCTGTAACCCCTGCTTGAGAATTTGGACCGTATGAGATGAAGTCGGGGTCTTCCTCTTGATGTTAGCCCTGGTACGAGTCCAAATCCCTTCACCAGCTGATCTGCTGCCACCCCTATCTGCATCCAACGCCACAACCAGCGATCCCTTTTGGTTTTTTTCAAGCTTTTCCACCATCGCATTGATGATGATGGTGTTATGCCTTGCAATTTTATGATTGTTAGCAACAGTAGCCCTAATGTTTTGTTCAATCTTGGACATGCTGCACTCGATGCTAGCCAATCTATCCTCCTGTAACTGCTGTCTTTTCCTCGGTAAAGGAGTTACCTGTTCATCATTGTCTCCACTGTTCCCACTAATTTTTTGCTCCATATCCTTAACCTTGTTGCTGAGATCAGTAACATGACCTTTCAATTTACAGACTTCTTTTTGGGTCCATTTGAGAATGGTAAAAAGGC
Organism: Sequoia sempervirens; assembly: GCA_007258455.2. Taxonomy (NCBI): domain Eukaryota; kingdom Viridiplantae; phylum Streptophyta; class Pinopsida; order Cupressales; family Cupressaceae; genus Sequoia; species Sequoia sempervirens. The sequence continues at coordinate 19,656 of VDFB02010676.1, read as the reverse complement.
CATCCGTACTTTTTTTCACTATACTAACCAAATCCTCAGGCTTAAGCTTATTCAAGGCAGAATTGATTTCAACCTAAATAGAGGACTCTAAATGATCATTCCCAAAATTACTAGAAGTAGGAGCACTAGGGGCCGACTCCTTACTGACCATGGGCTTGTCAAAGAGGATTTCCATAGAATTCCCTGAATACGAAACGAGTTTCATAACAGGGTTACCTTTCACACCTGGGGACAAACCAGGAGTAGGGCAACCAGGAGACGGCTAGGGATTAAGACAGGGTGGGGTGATAAAACCCGGACTAGGGCACTCAAGCAGAGGTTGCCACTTAGGAAAAGACAGTGGGGCAGAGCCTTTAAGGCTTTTTCGACAAGACAAGGACTGGGGATCAATGGTATCAGGGCCAACAAAATCACAAGCAGGGGGGGCCCAGGGTTTGAACTCCCTACTAATTTTTTCTCCTCATCATCCAATTCTTCAATAACAACAGTTTTAGGCAAAGCAGGTAAATTTTGAAAATGCTAAAAAATGAGCCTAACAAGACCAGGGTGAATAATAGCATTCCTCCTAGGGTTTCTTTCCACATCATCGAGGTAATTCTTCAGAGAAGAAAATAAGTAAAAAGGCAGAGATATACGAACCTTATGCCGGAAATGGTTCAGAATGGAAAAGTGGTAACCATAGACTCTGGTAAAGTGCCCGTCAACCGTGATATATTCCATAACAACTCTTAAAACTTTCCTCCAAATAGATTTGATGGACTCCACATCAAAGTAGCTATTAGCAACCTTCACCATCTTCGCTTTCTCCTTATCCTTTTTGGAAATTTAATGACCGCTTCATCAGAGAATCGTCGGTACCTATAGAATTTGACACCCTCAGTAGAAAGACCAGTTATCTCCCCTATTAAGTCCTCACTCAGATTAACATTCCTGCCAAATAGCATGATCTCTCCATTTCTCCAGTTTTTAACAAAATAGTTCAGAATCCCCTCATCCGTACCATGAAGCTTTTCCATATATGGGACTAAACCCCCCTTTTCAATTCTTTCCCACGCTTTAGCATTCTTTCTGTGCTCCTGGAAATTGCTCGGCTCCTCCCGTTTTCTTTCTCAACCCATAATCAGCTCACTGTAAATAAGCACTGAACAGTTGCTCTGGGTCCTATATAGGTATTTTTTGTCGAATACCCAGAAAGCGTGCCACAGGCCCTTCTTAAAAAAGAAAATGACATCGGTTCCATCAAATCTAATGAAATCGATGTACCTGATCTTTATCTGTTTCATTATGACTAAGATTGCCTTCTCTTCCATGCACTGAATCATAATAAATAAGTGCTTTCACTTTAGGATGAATGAAGTCATTCTTCCTCCACGTGTTTTCCCCACCCTTCCTTACCCCTTCATTAGAGAAGAAATCCGCCACCCTATTGGCTTCTCTATAGGCGTGGGAAACATTCACTTTATCAAATTTGCTTAATAAATTTCTCGTGTCTTCGATCCATTTTTTGATGGTCCACAAGGGGGGGTAAGCCCAAGAATGCAATTTATTATATTCAAAGAATCGCCCTCCAGTCAAAGATGTTTCATGTTGATCTTGAGGGCTAGACTGACCGCATGAAAAGCCCCAACTACTTCCGTGACATGATTAGTTTGAATTCCAATGTCCACAACAAAAGCTGCAATAAAAGCCCCCGTGTTGTCCCTTAACACACACCCACTACCAGCTTTCCCAGGGTTACCTTTAGCCGCACCATCAAAATTGGCTTTCACCCAGCCCAAAGGTGGCATAGACCAAATAGCATTATCTCTCCCACTCACTCCGGGTTTGATAATATTTGATCCAACTAATTTAGAATTCCATTTTTCGGTCATAGCAATATCAAAAGGAGACCAGAAAGCTTTCTCAAACATTTTTCCAAGAATTAAGGATAAAATTTCCTTTATAGCCCTAACAATTTTAGCAAACAAATCTCCTTCTGACATTTCTTTATCCCTAAACACTCTATTGTTCCTTTCCTTCCAAATATTCCAAGACACAAAAGGAAGAATAAAAGACCATAGCTTTCTCACAAAAGGATTTTTAGAGGGAGCTTTCCATTGAATGAAAAAATCTTCGACAGAAGCAGGAAAAACCCACACCAGATCAAGAAGCCCCAGTAATTTATCCCAAATATTCAACACAAAAGGACAATGAAGGAAAAGGTGATTAACAGTCTCAGCTTCATTCCTGCACATATAACACCTATTTGGTAATTGAATTCCTCTTTTTCCAAGATTGTCCAAGGTGAGAATCTCATTCTATAGCAGAATCCAGTAGAAAATATTGATTTTTGGAGTCAAGTGATTAATCCAAGCCTTAGCCCAAAAGGGAGGAGGCTTCTTCATACAAACCAACATAGAAGTGGTAGAGGCAACTGAAAAAATACTAGACGGATTGTCTAACCAGACAGCAGTGTCCTCCATCTGGTCTTGAGCTGGTCTAAGGGCTCTAAAAGCCGATTGAACAGGGCCAAGATCTGGACTAATGGTCTTCAAATCAACCCAATCTCCGTTCCTCCAATAATCTTTAACTAAAATTCAAAATTCCTTTTTACAATCATTCATCCATTTACTAAATTTCTCTATTCTGATTAAAGGATCTTTAAAAAGCCACCTGTCTTCCCAAAACCTGACTAAATCTCCATTTCCAATCACCCATCCAATTCCCATTTCCAAAAGCTTTCTTCCTTTACCCATATCATTCCAACAGACTGACCCACAAGGTAAAGAAGAAGAGTTTATAATTTCATTTAAAGACTCATAATTATTAAAATATTTAGCCTTTAAGGTATCACACCATTCTCCATTTAAAGTAAGAGTTCTCCACAGCTGTTTAGCAAGAAGGGACATATTCAACACTTTAATCTTCCTTAAACCCAGTCCCCCCCTTGATTTGGGTTTACAGACCAGATCCCATCCAACAAGTGGCATTCTCTTCTTGTCCTCCACTCCGGACCATAGAAACCTTTTCTGAATTTTTTCAATGGCCTCCGCATATTTAGCAGGGATTTTAAATATGCTGAGAGCATAAGTAGGAGATTTTGCAGAGAAGCCTTAAGGAGCTGGACTTTTCCTGCTTGACTAAGAAGAGCTCCTTTCCAACCCGAAAGCTTCTTAATGAATTTTTCAACCAAAGAAATCCAGAATGATTCTGAAGGTTTAGAACAAAGAGGTAAGCCAAGGTAGGTTGGCGAAAGAGACTCAACATGACATCCAAGGTTGACGGAAGAGGAAATTGTTGGTGATTCTTCATGAGGGCTATTAACTTCTACTTGTGTTTGATTTTTATTATTTTCGCATGTTCTCTTAACTTTTTCTAATTTTGAAGCTACACGTGATATCATTGCTTTGCATCATTAATATTAGACATTATTTCATCAACTTGGACTTGATGATCTGTTATATTATTTATTGAAGCCTTAATACTCTTTTGGTTGTATAAAATTTGTAGAAGTTAAGCTAATGCATTCAATTGTTAACCTTTTGGGCATTCTATTGTACACATTTTCTTGAACCATTTATTTTTATTTTCTACCTTTTCTAAAGTTAATGTGACATCATTAAGTTACATCATCAATATTTTCTTAGGCAGATAGATCCCATTGGGCAACACAATTTCTTTTTGTTATGCCAATCTCAATTTATAACCTTGCCTTATAGTTGCTCCATGACTTTTTATTTGTGTCAAGGATACTCAAAGTCACAGTAGAGGACCATTTGCTAGGTTCATTTGGATTTTGTCATGACCTCCTCCTTAGTGTATTTCACCTTATTTTATTAGTTTAAAATATATGCAATTTTTTTGTTTGTAAGGATTAATTAATCAAAAAGATTAAATTAAACTAGTAAAATAAATAATATAAACATTAGATAGGAACTAATTAATAACAAGTAATGTATAAGAAAATTAATTGAATAAATAGTAGTTATAATGATAAATAATAATAACACATGTTTAAGAGGGAAAAAAATCTTAGTACTCTGCTTGGTCAAGTGTGCCTAGAAAAGTTTTTCTCACAATCAATCCCACTTGGTTCACTATCCCATTTACAAAACCTTCAATAAGCATTGTGCTTTATGAACTGCTCACTATACAACTCCTTAGTTCAATCTACTATTTAAGAGTTTAACTATTCATTTTTATAAAAGTGTTTTTTGTACTGTATCAAATTATGTGATGATTTTTCATGATTCAATTATATAGTTTGGAGTCAATTAACATTGATCCATATTTCATGAGTACTCTACTTGGTCAAGTGTGCCTAGATGAGTTTTTCTCACAATCAATCCCACTTGGTTCACTATCCAATTTACAAAACCTTCAATAAGCATTGATCCATATTCTAGGGAAGTCACCCATCTTAGTACTCTGCTTGGTCAAGTGCGCCTAGATGAGTTTTTCTCACAATCAATCCCACTTGGTTCACTATGCCATTTACAAAACCTTCAATAAGCATTGTGCTTTATGAACTGCTCACTATACAACTCCTTAGTTCAATCAACTATTTAAGAGTTTAACTATTCATTTTTATAAAAGTGTTTTTTGTACTGTATCAAATTATGTGATGATTTTTCATGATTCAATTATATAGTTTGGAGTCAATTAACATTGATCCATATTTCATGAGTAGTGATATAGAAAAATCCATTTCTCAGGAGCATGAATAGTCCCTATAAGGGTCATTGCATTTAAGTGATTTTTATATGGGTGAAGCATTGAGACTTCCTAGGAGGTCACCCATCCTTTTTCTATTTTAGTTTAAGTGTGCTTAACCACAAATCTTTCCCCACAATCTAACCTACTTAGCTTGTTACCTTATTTGCAAAACCACCAATAAGTGTTGTGGTTTATGAACTATTCACTATAAAGTTACTTAGCTCATTCATTTTTATACAATAATTTTTATTGTAGTGTATCAAATTATCTGAAGGTTTTTTAAACAAAACTTTAGAAGAGGAAATTGTTCGTGATTCTTCATGAGGGCTATTAACTTCTACTTGTGTTTTATTTTTATTATTTTCATATGTTCTCTTTTAACTTTTTCTAATTTTGAAGCTACATGTGATATCATTGCTTTGTCATCATTAATATTAGACATTATTTCATCAACTTGGACTTGATGATCTGTTATATTATTTATTGAAGCCTTAATAATCTTTTGGTCGCATAAAATTTGTAGAAGTTAAGCTAATGCATTCAATTGTTGACCTTTTGGGCATTCTATCGTACACATTGTCTTGAACCATTTATTCTTATTTTCTACCTTTTCTAAAGTTAATGTGACATCATTAAGTTACATCATCAATATTTTCTTAGGCAGATAGATCCCATTGGGCAACGCAATTTCTTTTTGTTATGCCAATCTCAATTTATAACCTTGCCTTATAGTTGCTCCATGACTTTTTATTTGTGTCAAGGATACTCAAAGTCATAGTAGAGGACCATTTGCTAGGTTCATTTGGATTTTGTCATGACCTCCTCCTTAGTGTATTTCACCTTATTTTATGAGATTAAAATATATGCAATTTCTTGTTGGTAAGGATTAATTAATCAAAAAGATTAAATTAAACTAGTAAAATAAATAATATAAACAATAGATAGGAACTAATTAATAACAAGTAATGTATAAGAAAATTAATTGAATAAATAGTAGTTATAATGATAAATAATAATGACACATGTTTAAGAGGGAAAAAAATGGCACACGTAGTTGGTGCCTGGGTAGATGAGGCCGAAAAAGAATGGTTGGTGGAATCCCTGCAAAATAGGGCTCGTGAAAATGTTGAGAAGGATTTCAATACGGGTGTCAAAAGAAATGTGAAGTTGCTCAATAGAAACCCAATTTTGTTAGGAGAGGTAGCAACAGATGGCATGGGAAGCAGAGGATTGACGAGTTGCAATCATCCCCTCTTGTTACAACAGGAGCGAATGTCATTTCCATGGGTGGCACAAGATGATAGGGTGTGAATCTCTTTCAGAATAATGGAAGGTGGACCAAGCTTAGAAGGTGACCCATGGAAAAATGGTAAAACAAGCGGCCAGAGAGAGGGAAAAAATGTAAATCGAGCAGATAGCCACATTATGGTTCTCAGATTTGGACTAATGAGACCAATAATTCAGCATGTAGAATGTCGTAGTTTATTGGTTAAATGGTATGGGAAAGAAATAAATTGGGGAAGATTAGAGAAGTGGTGGATGGATCGATGGGGTAAAGATTTGCAAGTAAAGCCATTGGAGATCAAATATTTCATAGTGATTTATTCATCATCAGGAGGTAAAAAAGGAAATTGAGGGCGGGATATGGATGATGGATGGTTTTCACTTCTATATCAAAAAGTGGGAAGCCAATTTTGATCCTCTCTACCATAGGATGGAGAAGCTTCAAGATTGGATCAAACTTCCATATTTTCCATTGGAATATTGGGAAATGGAAGCTTTGGAGGAAATTAGGAATTGGCTGGGTGGGTTCCTTTGCATTGAGGAATGGGTAAATTCTAATGGTGTTGGTTCTTATGTCAGGATCAACGTGGAGAACAAGCACAATAGAATTAATTATAGAGAGCTAGAAATAATAACAGTGTGGGGTAAATGGAGACAATGCAATCTTTGATTTGAGCCTTAAGGTAGGATGTTGTGGTCCCTAGGTTTGAAGAGTCAAAAGCAAAATGATTAGGGTAGTAGGGCTGGAGCTGAAGGGCTGCATCCTAGTGGGGAAGTCAATGGAAGCTCTGTGAATGAAGTAGCATAAGTAGGTCCAAAGCAAGTTAATGAAGAAGCGTAGGCTCAAGAGTTGGAAGGGTTGTGGGGTGATGAGGAGGATATTTGAGATCTCGAGGAGAAGGGCCAAAAAACTGATTTGGATGTGAAAATTTTGAAGGTTCTAGATCTGATCGGTAATACTCTTGAGGAAGATATCAATTCTCTGATAGAATTAGGTAGTGAGTTGGTGGAATTGGCTAAGCTGTCCAAGGAGGGGACGATGGTGGACAATTATGATCCAAAGGAATTAGAAGAGGGATGGGAACAAACGCTAGAAATTGTTAGCATGAGGATGAATGTGGAGGAGGGGGAATCATGTCAGTAGTGGTTGTAAAACAAAATTTCATTGCCTCACCTCATGGGGAGGATGGGAAGATAGGAATTTTTCAAATAGAGGTGATAAGAAAATCACCCAATTGTGGCGAAAGAAAAAAGAAAGGAATAATTTCCAACCAAGAGAAGCGCATAATCAATGGAGAGGCTATAGGCTAGAAGAAGATAAACACAATGCTCAAGACAGGGAAGGGCTAATCCCTTCCTAAGGATGAATGAGGATTATATCTTGGAATGTTATGGGCTCAAATGTCCCTAACAAGAAGTGCATGGTTTGGTGTAAACTAGAGGTGTCAAAGGCAGATAATTTTTTGATTTGGGAGTCAAAATTACCTCAATCTGAGGTTGAACAGTACAAAAGAAAATTGAAATATTGGAAGATGGAAGTAGTGTACGCAGAAGGAGCATCTAGGGGAATATTAACACTATAGAAGCCTTATAAAATGTTGGTAGAAAAGGTGGCATTGAGCAAAAATTGGATTGCCTGCAAGGGTAGGATTTTTACCTCTGACTTATGTTTTCTATGAATTAATGCTTATGGTCTGACTTGCATTAAAAAAGGGAGGTTGGGAGGGAGATAGAAGTTGTGGTAATAATTTTTCAAAGGAGTTTTGCATTTTGGGTGGTAACTTCAATGCAATTATAAGAGTCGAGGATAAAAAGGGGGGGTTGGAAAGAAAGTTACAGTCCCAATTAGACTTTTAAAACTTTGTGGAGCATAATATGCTCATGGAGATTCAAATGGGGAATGGGTTTTACACATAGACCAATAGAGGGAAGGGGTTCTACAACATCGTTGAAAGGTTGAATAGAAATCTCTTCAAGGGAGACTTGGGAACCTTTCCCTTTTCTTTGGAAGGTAATATTATGACCATCTCTGGGTTAGATCATTATCCAATTCACCTGGAGATTCTAAGCGAAAATAAATTAGTGAGGTGCCCTTTCAAGTTAAAAATGATGTGGGTCAAAGACAATTTCATGAATTCAATTCAATAGTGGTGGGAGGAATTGAAGCTTGAGGGATCAAAAATGTTAAGTGTAGTTTCCAAACTAAAGCTAGTAAAACAACACTTCAGTTTCAAAAACATTTTCAAAAAAATAGAAGAGAAGCAAACATGATAACAAGTATTAAGTCCTATGAGGGTTGGACATTGGAAGGTATGGTTGACTCATATCAAAATCAATGGGCTTTTTTCTAAGATTTGTTGAAAATTTGGAATGGCTCAAAATGACATGAGTAGCAACAAATTTTGTCCAACATTCCACGATTAGTCTCAGATGCCCAAAATGATATGCTAATGAGTGAGTTCTCATAAAAAGAAATCAAGGATGCATTGTTTCAACTACACCTAGGTAAGGCACCAAGTCTGATTGATTTTCCTATTGCATAATTCTTTAAAAAATCTTGGGACATCATTTAAGGTGATGTGACTGAGGCAATCAAGGACTCTGGGAGAATAGTAAGGTTTTAAAAGAGATAAACACATTCATAGTCTTAATCCCCAAAAAAGAGAAACCACATTCTCTAGATGAATTTAGGTCAATAGCACTTTGTAACATAATTTATAAAATAATAGCCAAAGCAGTTGCAAACATAGTGAAGAAGATCCTCTTGGATATAATATCAGAGGAGAAAACACGCTTTGTTCTAGGGAGATCTATATTGGATGGGGTTATCATAGCCCAAGAAGAAATCCATTTAATTCAAAAAGTAAAGAGACAAAACATGTTGATAAAATTAGATATAAAAAAAGCTTATGATAGAGTTGATTGGCATTTTTTGTTCAAGGTGATGGAGGCATTTGGGTTCCATAGAGGCTAGTTGGACTAGAGTTTCAATTGTATTGCCAGTTCAATATATTTAGTACTCATCAATGGGTCCCTAGAAGGTTGCTTTGGGGCATCAAGAGGGCTAAGACAGAGAGACCCTTTATCCCCCTTCTTATTCATCATCATGACAAAGGCCCTTGAAAGATCTTTGTGCAAAGCTTCAACTGAAGGTAAGGTAGAAGGAATTCAAATAACTAGGGGTTTGCTAGCAATACCATACCAACAATTTGCTTATGATAATGCTATTTGGGACAACTTAGGTGAACGAAACTCAAAATTTTAAGAAGATATTAGATAACTACACGGTTTCCTTAGGTCAAGAAGTAAGCAAATGACAATCAAGAGTTTTCTTCTTCACTAATCCAAGAAATGGAAATCAGATTTTGAGAGTCTTAAATTTTAAAAAACAAAACCTACCAAGTATTTGGGCCTTCCACTAGCCATAGGCAACAGTTGGGTAAACTCTGGAATTCGTTGGTGGCTAATGTGGAGAGCATAATGTCCTCATGGACAAGAAGATGGCTTTCTTGGGCTGACATGATTATGATACTGAAGGTTGTGATAGCTGCTCTACCGATATATATGATGTCATGCTTTCTTTTGGCGGTTGGTGCAAGCCAGACTATAAATCAGAAAATGAAAGTTTTTTTTTGCAAGGGAATTCGAAATAGATCAAATATTCTCTCGTTAGTTGGGATAAGTTTGCAAATCAAAAGGTGTTGATGGTGTGGGATTGAAGAACTTACTCTTGCAGAATATTTAGGTGCAAAACAAGCGTGAAAGATGCATGTAAATCAAAACCTAAAATGGGTCAAGATCATGAAAGAAAATTATTTGGATGAAGGGGAAACAAGCATTTTCACATCAAGGTCAATCTCATCAAGATCAAGAATTTGAAATTTTCTAAGAAGTTCTCATGATCTAATAACTAACCTAGGACATAAAGGATGGAAGGTTTTCTCTTTTTTGGGAGGACTCTTGGGGTGGCTATCCATGTTTGGTGAGGAGAATGGAGTTGGATCTAGTGGAGACCATCACAAAGCAAGTTTGGGGCCACCATGTGAGGGATTAACTTCAAGTCTCTTCTGCTAATGGTTGCATGCAATGGCATTGGAAGAATGTGAGAACAATATGCCTATCCAATGAACTAACAAAAGTTTATGAAGCTGCAATTAAGGATTGGGTGGTATTTATCAGCGGGGGTAATGACAATTTAAGGTGGCATGGTTCAAAGTCCAAGGATGGTTACAAATTATTGGTGAAAGATCTTGAAGTCTCAAGTCTCAAATAAGTTATGTTGGAATAAAAATGGTCTTCCTAAGGCAAGTTCATTTGTATGGGAAACAATTCAAAATATGATATTGATTGCAAACAGGTTTACAAAGATGGGATACCATGGCCCATCAAGGTGTGTGCCATGCAAGCATGAAGAGGATTTTGGGAATCACCTTCTTTTAAGTTTCCCTTTTACCCAAGAATGCTAGAATGGTTGTGTGTAAAATTAGCCTAGAAAACTACTCTCCCTAGAGACATCCTAAGTTTATTTCAAGCATGGCCATTGCTAAATATGTCAGCAATTTTTTCAATCTTCTGGGTTATTAGCCCATCCTTACTTGTATGGGAGGTTTTGAAAGAGATGAATAGGAGAATCTTCCAAGAAAATGAAATGTCCATATCTTTGTTGAATAAGCTGGAGGCTGCTATTGTGGAGGTAGTGAATTGTAGGACAAAACACTAAAATTTAAAGAATGTAAACTTTACAAAATGGGATGCCTTAATGAGGAAGGCATGGCATGGCCTAAAGGTCCCCCCCTTCTTAGGGGAAGGGGGGAAAAGGTCTCAAGATTTGAGAAAAAAAATTGTGTGGAAAGCTCCAAATTTTGGTTGGCATAAACTAAACTTTGACAGGGTTGTGCAAGGGAATCCTGGCTCTTTAGGTGTTGGGTGTATCATACAAGATTAGAGCGGTAGGGTGAAAGGAAAACTAGCAACATCGCTCCCATATGGCACCAACAATGTTGCTAAACCATAGGCCTTAATTCTTGGTCTCAATCTCTATTAGGAGTTAAAGTTAGAAAAGGTGGTAATTGAAGGGGAGTCCACTCTGGTAATAAATTCTCTAAGATCAGGCCAAGTTCAAAATTGGAAACTTTAGGCCATGCTGGAGGTGGCATCCAATCTTGTGAAAGGCTTCAAAAATTGTATGATAAACCACACTTACATGGAGGGTAATAAGGAGGTTTATGAGTTGGCTAATAGGGGCGTGAATGGTAATGCAATGAAGAAAATTTGGTCATTCAGCTTAGCATAATTATAGTAATTGGGCTGGTTCATGTAGAATTAGCCATCTTCGGTCCCTAGTGTTCTAGTTTTAGTGGATTTCTATAGCAGGTTAGTATGAGCATTTTGTTTTTCCAAATACATCAACTCCATGACGTCTTGTGTTAAATTGGTGTTTCACTAAGTTGACTTGCTTTTGTTTGGCCACTCTTGCTTTCCACATCATTGGTGTGGAAAGCTATGTTCGGAGTAGGTGTTGTTTTCAGCAAGCAAATAGAGATGGAAGGTTTCAAAAGTTGCATGTCAAATCACACTTACAGGGAGGGAAATAGGGAGGCTAATGCATTGACAAACAACGGTGCAGATGGCTTCACAACAAAGGAAATCCGGCCTATTGATCCAACTACACCGTAATGGGGATAGTTCATATAAAATGCAATGTTGCTATAGCTGGGATAGGTCTCCGGGATCTAGGATTTGAGAGTTTCTTGAGCAAGAGGGCAATAGAAATCTCATTTTACAATCAAATCATTACAGTTAAACTTGGGATTTTGGAAGGTCCTAGCCACTCGATAGACTAAAGGGTGGCCATTATAGCTTTCCACATTGTTGGTGTAGAAAGCTTTGTGATCAGATGAATGGGTCAATATGATTTTAATCATAAGTCGATTTAAGGATTTGACATTTTAACTCACGTCTTGCATTTTGAAAATTGAAGTCTTCACGTGGGCCCATTTAATACAATAACTTTGATAAGAAACTGGTTCATGTCGTGTCTATACTACATTATGCTTGAAAGCCGCCACGTTAACCCTCATTATCGAAATGTGACACATGTCAATGATTACACAAGTTGACACGATTATTCCATAGTTATGGCTATCAGTTTAGAGGATATTCAATATTTGGTAGTGGTTTATTTTTTTGGACTATCTTTTCACATGTGAAAGGATCGAAGGCCGCTCTCAACAATCGGAGGAATGCTCAGAAAAATGATTGGCTTAGGGTGTAAGTACTTTCGAAAGGGCCAGATTGCTTGATTGCATTTAATCAATTTGTCTGGTCTAGCTTGTTAATAGCAGAGCTGTCTAAGTTTATTTTGTGTATGTCAGCAGAGTGTGTAGTTTACAGAGGCATGGATAAACCTATTTGTTTGGTGAGCGACAAAAGGTAGATGGCCTTCTTTGGCGTAGTCTTTGAGCTAAGGCTTAAGCACATTCTGCAGGAAACATATTTCTTATCAATTGGAGCGGTGAAACTGATATTGGGTAGGGAGTTTCTTATGCAAGGGGAACACTATCGTGTTGATACCGACATTGCTTCTAGATATGTGGCAGTGCTCCTGGACCTGCATTTACCAAAATCAAAAGTGGAGACGTTGACTCACAGTGTTGGGCGGGTTAGAGGAAGTGCTTGACGTTGCCACACTGGGTGTTGAGATTCCTAGGTCTCACACATGGATTTGCTTGTTGTGCTGGGTGAGGTTGTCAAATATTATCCCTTATTTTTGGATATAAATTGTGCCGCTCTGCTAGGGCATCGGGAGTGGGCTTCCGTGGGTGAATTTCTTGAAGAAAATGCTCCATCTCGTTCCTCTTCAAGATTTTGAATGGGTGGGCGAGTTCATCAACTTTGTGCAGGAGAATGGCAAAGAATAATAGGAAAGCATTGCTTGTTTGCTGTCAAATTTGCAAGTTCTTCAAGGGTTTAGGTTAGGTTATGTTTATATCATCACTGTTTTGGAGTCCTTGTTGCATATAAACAAAATGTATATGTTTAGATCTCATAGGCCCTATGTGGCCATTTTGAGCATATAAATGTAATAGCAGAATGGTGGGTTGAGTTTTGTTTATGGTTTGGAGTGTGTTCAGCCATGCTGGACATTTTTGTTGATGTACGGATGTTAAGGATTTAGCCCGATGAGCAACACAATGTACCCCTTTTTGACAATTTAATATAATATTACCTCTTGCACATCAAAAATAATAACAACACATGTTTGAATTCAGTTATAGACTAGATTTCAAAGCTCACCTTACATCCCCTTGTTTAGGTGTAACATTCAAGAAATTAACACAGACAACTCCAATTTGAAGGACCCCGGGGAGATTTGATTGGAAGCTAACTTCCCTTGACATTGCGAATTTGAGTTCCTTAGGGCATGACATGAGGAAGTGTTCGTGGAACAATAAAGATAAATACAAAATGATATCAAGGGAGATGGGCGATTAGAATTATGGGGAAGTATCCTTAGTGAATGGTTACAAATTCATGATATGATGATTACCATCATCTAGGCATTGAGTAGGAATTTAGAGAATCTTGCAATAGGATAATAATTTTTGGTCAAGTCATCATTATTGTGTCTTTGACTCAATTAGATCTAGGGAGGGCAATCGACTAGTAGCTAGACATAGGGACTTGGTCTTTCTGCCTCCATTATCAAATACACAATTATGTACAACTATGCCAAATATTGTAAAGTAGATGCATCTTAACAATATATTGAAATAAATTGAGTAAAGAAATCTTGTTCAACATTTAAAAATGAGAATTTTAACGAATATTAATGTTTCACCCATTCAGAGGATAATTATTTTTTCTAGATGCAATTGTGTTCTTATTCCATATTGCTTACCTTGGATTTGATGTTTAGTGGATGGTTTCCTCCATTAACTCATTATCTAGTTCTCCCGCTTGAATTATTTCTCATACAATTCTATCTTACTACATGTTATTTTGAACTTAAATCTGCCACTTCTAAATGTGATTTACTTTTACATGTATGAAGTAAAACTCTATGATTCAAACATGCCAAGGAGCCTTTCCTTAATACTCCATGTTTGGTGTGTGAGACTTTGTGTGGTAAATCATTGCCATGCAATGGTTTCTCATGCAACATTCATGCAACTTGAGCTTGATCTGTACTAATAATTTCAATGGTCAACCACTGGGTTCCTCGAAAGCCTCTTCAACACTCCATTTTGTGTATTCTTTGCAATCATAGCATTTCCATAGGAGCATGTCCTTGAGACATTGACATGCAAGTTCGATGTATTGTCAAAGGCTTCTATATTTTGTTTGTATGAGATCCCTCTTCCTTTGGGAACCTTGTCATTAGTCACATGTTTTATTAATTCTTCCACCTTTTGCGTACGCATCTATTATGGTTCTTTCAACTATAGTATCTATCTATTACAAATTCAATATGTAATATCAAATCTATAGACTTGAGAATGTTAACTAGGGATTACAAAAACAAGGCTATACATCTACCATTGCATTTATAGAAAGTTTATTTTTGTTTAAGATTTTTTCATTAAATCCATTATGTGCTTATCTTGCACCCATGTTGAGCACTTGTGTCTATAGTATTGGGGAGATCCCTACTATTCATAAGGGATTCCAATCGAGTATATATCATGTGATGGTAGAGATGTCTAATAGAGATTAGTGACGACAAATTGAATTCAACTCCTTAAGTTAGATTACCAATCACTACCCAAGAAAACATAACATGCATAAAGACCAAATTCAATTCATTGATTCTGTGAAACAAACATAAGTGTGCATTGCTTTGATCACATTCTCTTGAATATAAAATTAAATTATTTACTTAACTAAATCCTAGTATTTGTATTTGTATATAACCATAAACTGTTACAATGAAAACTAATCCTTACTAATGACTTTAGGGATTGCAATTACAATTAGTAATCATTTAATGGAATTGCTAATTAATTTGGTCTGATTTATTTAGTCACAATGCCTCATAAAACTAAATCCTTTTCGAAATTGACTGTAATTCCTCCCTAAGATTTGTTATGTCAAATATAATATGGAGTGCTATTAACTAGTTGTGAGTTATTAAGTTTTGAGTAGGGGAGTCATGCAACTTAGATTTAAGTTCATTTATGATAAATTTAAGAGTTGTTCAAAGAGATAATTTTTTAGAATTTCCTTATCACATTGTTAGGAGGCATGAAAACAAAGGTCCATGAGAGAGGAATTATTGAGTAATATTATCCTAGCAAATAAGACAATCTAAATTTTTGAAGTCCAAGAATGTTATTACATAATCCAATTGGCCTTTTATATAATGACTATATCTCAATAGAAATGTTAATAAAAAAAATATGACAGATGAAAAGTAGTCAAAGAGATTATAATTACATTGGAATTATCATTAGCCTTTATGAATTCAATTACACATGTTATTATGATTCTTATTACATATGTTGAATCTCAAGGTAAAAATTTTAGGATAAAAAGATTGTTATGGGAAATGTTGTAATTCCATTAGCAATCCTTCTAATATAGGTGGTTTCTTATGAGAATTGTTTAAAAAAAGTTACTAATGATCACACAGTGGTTAGAATATTAAAAATTACTACCCAAATCCTTAAGGTTAGCTTTGAAGAGATGTCTTGATTAGTTGTAAAGAATAAAAACCATTCACGAATGGCACTTATTCCTTAATATGCAATTTCAATTCAATATTAATAAATTTATTTCTTTTGGTTTCCTTAAATTGTATTTTCTTATACAACACGCTTAAATCAAATAGATTGGTTTAACATTTACTTCCACTAAGCTAGTAGATTACCATCCTAATCTAATTTATTTAGCTCAATAATTTTAATTAAAAACCTTTAAATGTTATATGCTATATTATTCAATAAAGTTATTCCATAAAGGTCAGTGTGCAACTTTTATGAATTTATAAGCTATTTCAATGTTAATACTTGAATGGGTTTACATTCCAAATGTAAATTATAGCAATTTACTTAAAAAATATTTAGTTGTTGTCACTTAGCTCTTGAAATGCAATTTATAGCAACTTATTTGAAAATGATACTTTAATTGATAGTACAAAATTTTATACTAGTTGATTGCTTCAATATTTTATTTTCAATTATTATAAATAGGCTTAAGAGTTAATTTAAAATTTTCATTTAGATTGTTTATTTTTTATTTTACATAGACAATCTAAACAAGATTTGAAATAAAACTAGTGCCATTTAGTATCAATGATGATTTTGACTCACATTTATGGGTAATATCATCATTTTTTGGGTTATTGCATGCATAGCCTAACATAGTTGCAACAATGATGTTGCATCACCCCTATGAAATGTGAGAGATAAATAAGAGATACCATGTTTAAAATTCAAGGAATCGGTTTTTTTCTTTGAATTGTAAATTGAAAAGATAATCAAAATGATGTTAGATTAAATAGAGAAAATCATCATGTAGTTCATAGGATCTCATATGGTTTTTAAAGGATTGAACTAGAACCTTTGAGTTCAATGGGGTAAACATGGTCATCTTATAAACTATGAAAATAAAATTATCCTTATTTTTCAAGGAGTATTATTATTTTATTTGATTAGGACTAGGGATTAGATGAAATTAGCAAATAAGTATTGCTATTTTTTAATTTAAATGCTCCTTCCATGGGTAGTAGTCATAGAAGAAGTATATGGGAAAAGGCCTTAGAAATGGTTGCATGTCTACATAAATAGTTCACATCATTTACATAGTTTAGAAAATATAACTATATGTATATTACATCTTGATTCCATTTGGAAGTGGTGTAGGTAGGCAATCTAGTGAGTGAAGGAGGTTCCTCATATGCAAGTGTTCAAATATAGGGTTGGATAATAATAAAAAAAGATCACATCAACTTAATTTAAAACATTAAGATTGAGTTAATCATTCAATAAAATTATCTAATTACAACTAAGGGTGAAATCTCTAAAATAAATTATAAGCTAAAATGTATCCATGGTATACTAAGAAGAATTTTAGATGATTGTTTGATTCCTTGAGGATTTAGGTCAAATTTTGAGGCATGGTTCATGATTTTATTTTTATGAATATATTTAGAAATATTCTCATGAAAGATGCTGACCTTAGTGCACTTCTAATATGGGGAATGCAACCTTTAAAGAGTGGCTCAAGGCTTGGATGGTCTTGATGAGTTTAAGACTCTTGCTAGAGCATATACTTATCCTTTATGGATACATGCTTATCTTGTTTGGATAGATGCCTATTGTGAATGGATAGATGAATCTTTGTCCTATATGGGCAGATGGGTAAGTGCACCAAGATGGTTCCCAAAAAGGGGGCTTAAGTGGCCACTATTTTTCTGAAATCAAGAAATACTGACCTTGGACATGAAATTGAGGATAGTTACACTCAAAATTTTGATATGGAACAAAAAAAGGGATCGAAGTGCTCTGAGTCTACTTTCTAAACTACTAATTTATTTTGAAAATGGTTGAGATTAAGGGGTTCAAAAGAGGGACGTACACAAATTGGTGCTATTTTTGTCAGAAAACATAACATAGCAACTCTTGTACGACCTGAGCATTGGTGAACTTTTTTGTAGTATTTTTAAAATCGCAATAGTCAAAAGTTAGCTAATAGTATCTAGTTGATGCACGATTTTTTTGATAATTTTTTAATGAATATTTGATTTTTTACTAATTTTCTAAGTGGGCACTTCCAAGCAGAATTTTGGTTCCCCTAAATTTTTTGAAGGTAATTGATTTTTTTAATTTTTTTTAAATGTAGAATAGAGTCTAGTTTCTAAAAATGTAATTTATTTCAAATTTCAATGAACGGTTAATTTATAACAAAAAAAAAAACAAACACCACTTTTTGGCAAAAAAGAGACATACAAACAAAAGAAATTATGGATGAAAGGCTTAACATTGTTAAAAAGTGAAAAAAATTACATCATTGGATAGCTAAGAGAGAACCTAACATTACCCATGTGTTTTCTTTTGTCGATATTGAACCAGATACAATCTTGATGGTGAGCATGAACCCGATTATGTGAAAAAATTATAGAATTTGCAAAAACACATCTCTAGTCATTAGGAATGCCCTCCAAGCCTCGGGTTGGTATTCCAAGGCAACTACCAATGCTAAGCCTCGGGGATTCCCAAAGAAAACTATAACGCGCTCATGTTATAACGTGCTCGTGTTATTTCCTAGTTTTGATCTCGTTATGCTTCATCGATATGCGTCCTTTTTCATCTTGCATGTTGTTGTAGCATTTTGTTTGTTATGCCGAAACCAAAGAAAATCCTCCTATCCCAATGTGTTTTGCTATGACCTCATGGAGTCAGGGAAAGATCATGTAGATAATTCTTTATTATACCCGAGAGTCACCCCAAATGCCATGTCCCAGTCACTGAGACAAGAAATTTTCTTACCAAAACGTGCTTCCTTGCTTCATCTGTTTCACTATAACCTTGAGATATCGGAAAGACATCTCATAGATTAGACTTTACTTTACTGAAAATCTTCATTCATCATGAGTCGCTGTGACAAATTGGTTCTCTCGCCGATGTATTCTTTTATCTTATGTGGGTCACCGTAACATACCGACATCGGGTAGACCTCATACAGAGTGCACTTTGTTTTACTGAAAGACTTTATCCATCTTGTGTGTCACTGAGACAATCCAATTTTCATCCCGACAAAGTCCTCATTGTGTTATCGGTGAGACCGAAGGTCACTTGCCGAGACATTACTTCGAAAGCCTCAACTCCTACCAATATGCATCCTCCCACCACCGGTCAGTGTGACAATGTATATTCGCTATGACCTCACATCGGAAGCAATATGTTTGACCAAAGAAACAATCCATGTGTTGTTCGGTAAGACTCTCCTTGAGAACATGCTAACGAAAACCCCGTGTTGACAAGACATAACAACCTCGCCGAGATCACATTACGATATCGCCAAGCTCTCGACGATGAACCTCCACATGCATTAGTCGGGGAGACAATTCAAAATCAATGAGACACTATCCCGACGACCAAACTCCTGCCGATAGGTTCCTCCTTGGTCGCTGAAACCATGTGAAATTCATGCCGATAGAAACCTACAGGTGAATGCCTATTGCTGTAACAATGAACATGTCTTGCTGATCACCTGCTGTGAACATATGTTAACACACAGGCAACATGGGTCAGGGAGACCTAGATAGACCTATGTCGATATGGACCACAACATGAAAAATGCATGACTCGATGGATTCTATGGGGTCACATGACCAAAATATGGGTAAAAATATCATAAAATGAGGAAAATGTACCTAAGGTAGGACTCAAATGGAGACTTAGGGGGATGAAAGATATGTAAAAATCATCAGATTTTTATAGTTCCAACAAGATGGAGGAAGAGAGTGGGAGAGGGTGGGAGAGGGTGGGAGAGGGTGCGAGAGAGTGGGAGAGGGTGGGAGAGATGAGGGAGGGATGAAGAGAGTGGGACAGAGTGGCAGCGAGGGAGGGAGAGAGTGGGAGAGAGTATGGGAGAGTAGGAGATAGGGAGGGAGAGAGTTTGGGAGAGTGGGAGAGTGGGAGAGTGGGAGCGAGAGAGTGTGGGAGAGTGGGAGAG